>BGZK01003240.1:0-29135 GCA_005406025.1 Eumeta japonica
TTATAAAGAACACCACCAGCCGCAAAAGACTGAAGCCCATGCTCCATGTTTTATGTCTTTTCAGATGTTTGATTGGATTTTTTAATTTAAGGAATTGATTTTCTACATTCATTTTGATATGATTTAATATGTAGGGTATATGCCTCCGACGGATCTGATTTTTGTATATATTGTATATTAATCATGATGTCTTCGAAAGCTTATAGTATTTTTTGTTAAAAGTGACATACAGTAATATAAATCTATTATAAAGAATTTTGTACAGTGATCTACATAATATTTGAATACAATTGGAGGAAAGATGCATAAGAAAAATACTTTACACATTAAAAGTTCTAGGAAAAGTGCCATGAAATTTCAGCACAAATTACAAAATAATTATTGTAGATAGCTTGTATAGGACGTTGACGCTGCGAGATATTTGATCTACAGATGAATACAACTTGCCCACGTTTCGTGTTCAAGGCAAACGTATTCTGGAATCTTTCAGAGTTGTGTATCGATACTGCATCCTCCGCAAAATTGACTAGACGTTTCTAGAGTTCACCAGAAATAATAAATAAGACGTCAGCTTTACACGGAGAGGTCGATGACGGTCGGTTATATGTTTAAAAGAAAAAAAAACACCACCGAAAATTCTTTAGACGGGTTACGTCCGTAACGCGCCCGCTGTACGTGCACAAAACGTTGAAATCTCGCGTGGAATTAGCATACTTATGATATATGCAAACGGCCGGTATACGTGCGCTCATTGTCGTCTCACGCGCGCCGATAGATCGTGCGCGGCCCGAGCACTGCGTACGTACGGTAAGAGTCCGGCCGAGGCCCACGCAGCCAGGGCGACCTCTCGCGCCGGCGGCCCTCTGTGTGTGTCAAGGTAAGGCAACCGGTCGCGACCGTGTTGGCAAATTATGACCGATGTCGACTTTTAAGTATCCACACACATACTTGTATGTAAATTTATTTTTCGGCAAACGCGATACTCTCTTTACTAAATAACGGCGGTTCTATGAATACGGTCACACTAGAACGCCGCTTTTATTGTATGATACCTTTTATTCTCGATTGTACCCGCTTTTTTTTTCAGTAACAAATGTACTTACTTAAAAACAAATTACGTAAGCACGGCGCGTCGTTCCGCCGTCTTTAATTGGTTTCGTTTCAAAAGATTCAACTAAGAAGAAAATAGAGCGTATTCTATTAAAGTAGTGTTTGAAATTAAAATTGACCGAATGAAAATGATAACGAGCATACTGTTTTACTTTCTGTGTTGAATTTCTTTGAATTGAGACACCTACTGCTAATAAACATGAAAAGTGTGCTAAATAATTGACATGCATCGTTTTATTTTAACTCGATTTCAACTGAGCGGGTCCAATACTTTCTCGATAAAATTGTCACACCATCAAATAGAGCTGATCTATCTTGATGGTGCTATGACAGTGTCCGTCGGCCAAGTCGGTGCCTTTGTTCTCAAATCAATGAGAACATCCTACTTAGTCTCACGGCGACGAGAATAATTGGAGTGGTGGCCGACCCTGGACCGGGAAACGTCAGCTTGCTAGAGAACGACTTCTCTATATAGCCTGTTTTACTTTTTCGAATTTTATTATAGCAATATTGTATCGCGTCACTAAGAATATTTCAGCTCTTATTTAAAGTTTTCGTGTTGTTGATATTACAAATCGTATCAGAATCAGTGCAATAAGAAACGAATGAATAGATAAAACAAAATACATATACAGCTTTCTTGCAGTATATAAAAGAAATAATAACCAGAAATATTTTTTGGAAAGGATTGATAATTCATTTAGTATAAGAATTTAGTATAAGACAACATCGCTATCAAAATTATCCAAATTCTAAAATTATCCAAATGTTTTGGATAATAGAATAGAATAAGAATCCTAAACATTTGGATAATTTTAGAAATATCGCTAAGATATTTTTAGTGCACGATACATGAACAATTTGGCCATTTTTGATAGGCGTGACCTATTAACATACGAAATTAATAGGTCACGCCTATCAAACGTCTATTAATATACCATGTACACGTAAATGTACAGAAAATAGCAAATACTTATTCTGTGTATATTTTTTATCTAATCAAAAAGAAAAATTATCTTGTGTCAATACAGTTGAGTATTCATACCCTAACATTGAAACAAGATATTGTTAAGGCTGCCATACCGTATTTGCTACAGAGTGAACAGCCGTGAATTTCTTCCTAACAATCCCTCTGGATAACCAGAACTCCTAAATCTCCACTTGGTACAATTTTTGCGTACCTAACTCTTTGGCGTCATCCAAAACTTGTGTAACACTTGGAAAAGTTCCTGACGGTGCACGTTATTACATTAACCTCTGAGAGTTTATGTTACAAACAGGCAGTCAATTTTGTAGACAGTGTTTTTGCACATGTTTCATCGAAAAATGTATTTTTGTAATACATTACACGAATACCGATCACATTATTACGGTTTGCATTGAAATACTAAAAGAATTAAAAACACCGAATACATGACACATTTGACGAAGTTTCGTTGCAGTAACAAAAAAAAAAAAAAAATTAATTACCGAAGCAAAATAAATACGCCGCCCGCAGCCTATAAATCATGCCATTGTTGTAATTTTACGTTCGTTTGCTTTACAATGACGCTACACACACACTGCACGTTTTCCAATTCGACGGTTAACGTGTTTAATTAAGTGAAATTGCTAATGTTCTATGTATCTAGGTATTTTTAATTATATTCTATTTTCTTTTTCGGATAGCGTAGTCTCCTTTTATGGTGTTGGCGTTCGTTAAAAGTCTGATGTAAATGTGATATTTAAGGCCTCTTCCACCACCTCCTTTTAAACTCACTTTTAACTAAAAGTCAGTTTTAAACTCGCTTTTTATCAAAAGTCACTTTTAGAACACAATTTACGTTCTATGTATATCTTCTAACGAGTTTCAGCTCGTACAACCGTTAAAATAAGGATATGGAATGCAAATTTTATTTTAAATTTACTTTTTGTTAAATGTCAGTTTAAAAGGAGACGCTGGAAAAGGTCCTTAGGCTTCTAATTAGAAAAATATATATATATTTTACGATTTTTGCAATTTCATCTTCTAAGGATTTAAAACAGGATAGGAAAGTTTTTTATGTAGGAACAGTCAAATAGGTATTTAAGCTTTTAGTTAGTAATGACAATATATTTTTGGTAAGTATACCCTTAAGAATTGTAAAATCAGGAATATATATGGACATTCGAAAATATTTAAAGACAAGAAAAGTGTGTCTCTTAGAAAATGAAAGAGCACCATTTAATGTTTTTTTTTAGAAATCAAAAATTGAAGAAATAAAATGGAGATGAAAGGAACACGACATATAATATCAAATCACCTCATCATTGGGACCGTCTCCATAAATGGCGTCTCGTATTTCTAACATCCAGCCGACAACCAATTTACTTGTTAAATTTAAGCGAGTATAATTATATAAAAAAAGTAGTTTCTATACTTTTTAATTCTATCTAAAATTTCGTTTGAGATCCGCATTAACAAATATCAAGCTGAAATCGGAATCGGCTTAAATGTCGACTTTACTTATATCTATCTATCAAATAATGCAGAGAATCGATTATCTATCAATCTTATAATGCAAAATTATTTTGAATCTAACATCAAATAGGAAAAAAAAGACAGTATACACAAAAAATGTAGTCGATACCTTTTAGTACAACTAAACACATAATTTATTTTTCTCGTTGTATGTGACAGTATATATATATATATATATATATATATATATATATATATCATTTATTCCTACCACATTATTATCTATACAATTAAACAGCGCCTTAAATATCTGCCTACACGTGGTCATCTTGTAGTTGTGTCGCAATACATATGAGATACACGAATAATTTCCTCATTAAATCGTTATCATCCGTTTCACGGTCATATTGTATGTTTGACCGGTCATTAGCGCTCACCAATTAAGGTCTAGTTTTGTACACTGAAAGTAGAAAATGTGCATGTTTATTCAGGAAAATTGTATTACTTTGTATATTGTATACTTGCGCGATATGGCGTGTCGATATTTCTGGATACATGGCTATAAGCAATATAAAGCATGTATTGCAATTCTGTAAAATGAACTAGCGCTTACATATGAGGCCGTTCATAAAATATGTCGGAACGTGACGTGTGTGCAGTTCGTCAAAAAAAAAATTAACTTTAATCTTTCCCTCTACTTATTATATTTTATTTTTTTACTACTAAATTCTAAGCACCCGAATCGATAAGTTTGCTTGAAAACATTTGATGGATGACACTGAAGCAAAAAAGATATGCAAAGATAAGTACCATATGGAAGTCTATAGTCTCTGCCTACCCTTCTGGGAAATAAGCATGAGCCTATATATAAAGTGGTAGTATTATTATACTACCACTTTATTTATAGCGCTTCTTGCAGCTCGTCGAGCTCGAGAGCGGATGAAAGCACCGACACAGAAAATGCAGAGTGAATAGATAAAGATGAAATAAATGCTAGTTTCGAAGATAAAAAAGAAGTTATGCAATACCGATCTTAGATATTTTTAAACATTTAAACGGACTTCTGATAAATAATATTATTTATTCGTTGGTTATTGTAGATATTTATTTAAGTTTTATTATGTATTATGAAATAATAAATATTTTAATATATCAAAATTTGTGTACTAATTGTAGCAGTGTATCATCTACGAGGATTTATCTTACGTTACGTAATATTAACAGGAGGATCGCAGAAAAAGGTGACGAAAGGGTCCAAAAAGCGAAATTTAGTGATGTAATTTCTAAACGGCCCCTAGGGTTTAGTCGTTTGCGAGGAGGCGAAGTGTATGCAGGTCGTGCATTCGACCAGTCGTTTCCAAAAGTCGTTCCTTATCGAACACTATTGCATTTGCAGATCTAATTATTCCTTTATGTACGTGACAGTATCTCTATATGTCTTGGAGTTTTATGATATTATGTATACCAAGACCCTATTTCGTCTTACTCCATGGGCATCTTCTTCTTGCCTAGATCCACTTCGTCACCCTAAAACACCAAAATAAAAATAGAAAGACAAAAAGAGATTAAAAAGTGGTTTTCACAATTTTATATTTTTTAAGACTCGGCTTTGATACGCCTCAAAAAATTCTCACATCTTGAATTTTTTTTTCTTCTTTAAGTAACAATGTGTCGTAGCCTAAACACACACAAAAATAAATTTTAAAAGTATTAAGTGTAGACTGAAGGAGAATTTTGTCTAATAAACGGAACTAAAGTTTATACGAGTATTTAACGCGTATATTTTTCTCTTATATTGTTATAAGCGAGATACACTAAACGAGTGGAAATAGCACGAACCGGAAACAAGAATTTAATGCGCATTATTGTTTATGCCAATACATTTCAAACACTGAACACGATAAATAAGAAGAAGAACCTTGTTACCAGGTTTAAATCTATTTAAGATTTATATTTTATTGTAATTCCACAGTAAGCGTTTATAAATCTATCTTTTTTTTTACTTCTGATAGTGTTTGATAGTCCTACGTCACATGTTTTCGAAATAATTACAGAGCACAATAGTTATTCAGAAAGTGCATAAATTTTTGTAGAGCGTAAATAAAAATTGTTTTACACCTCTTTCAAAAATATCAAAAGATTAATAAGATATATTTTATTAACAGTTTACAGTAACAAATGGCTGCTATATTTATAAAAATACTTAGCTGACTTGTGTACCTCAAAAGGACACTGAGTTACATATTATAGACAAATACCTAGTCATTTACAAACAGATGAATTGCTATTTGGCACTGCTAGAGTATATAAAGAGAAAATGGTTATTTTTACTGCTACGTAACTTGAAAGTTCATGCATTGGTCATGCATTCTGGATTATAGGCATGCAGTGCGCGTATAATCTAGATTATAGGCATGTAGTGCGCGTATAATCTAGATTATAGGCATGCAGTGCGTGTATAATCTAGAATATATTGTGTACGTGTGTTTCATTTTATTTAAGTCCGTCCAGCAGTTTATGCGTAATTTTGTTACAACCAAACATTGTCACGAAAGGATGAATTAAAGCAGACAAACAAAATAAAACTATAGAGCGAATGTGTGTGAAAGAAATATCGGCAAGGGGTCGCCCTAGAAAATCCTATGCAGACCATATTGGTGGCATAGTAAAAATGGGTCCAATTTTAAACATCCGTCACCCACGAGCTTACATGAAAAGATTGATGGATGTCAGTGAAGCAAGAGAGATATGCAAAGATCGTACCATGTGGGAATCTATATTCTCTGCCCACCCTTCTGGGAAATAGGCGTGAGTTTATATTATTATTCTTAATGTTATGAAGTATCACATTTATAATATAATAATAGGATTTAATGCTGACAGAAGACACAGTGTAACAAACTATCGTTCGTTTTAAAATACTATATGACTTTGTTTATTATTAAACCATTATTATTAATTATATATTTGCAATCGGATTGTTGACGCTGTCTAAATTTCTGCTTACTTTCTATCTCACCTTCTTACCAAACCTTCTCTCCTTCCCTCTCAATTCACAACGTCCACTCCAACATAGCTTCTTTCTAAATAAAGCAAACAAGTAAATAAAGCATGGGTGACAAAGAAATGAAAATAGTTACTATTATTAATTTACGATTCATACAGATAGATACAAAAAAAATAAATAGTAACCATTTTATATGACAATGAGTCCTATCAGTTTTCTAAATTTCATGAAGATTGGTTGAGTCATAGTTGAGTTATAAGTAGACGTATAGACAAACAGACAGAAAGACGAACAGATAGTAGCATAAATATTACAAAACGGTATGCTCTATGAGTACACTAAAGTTCATTATAATGAGTTTAACTATTATTTAGGTACTAAAAAACATACAAATAAGCAAACGATGTCTGAACCCTAATGTTAAACTATTTCCATGCCAAATTTCATCAAAATCTGTACAGCGGTTTAGGCGTGAGAACGTAACAAACAGACACACTGACTTTCGCATTTATATTAGTATGGTTTATGTACCTAATCGCTATATGTATCTCATATCAGCTGTGAATAAGATCAACGTTTTACTCATTTTATATTTACGGTTTCGACCTTGTACAATCACAAAATACCAAATGCAGGGCCGACAAAATGCTTTGGTGGTCGGGCGGGCGGGCGGGACAATGGATGCCGTTAGCCGGTTATTCGTGGCGCGACCTTATATAGGTCGGCTATGAGACATCGCAGTACATAATAGTGGCTTTATTGTTCACGCACCATTTTCCTACCCCATTACGAGCTCACGTGACGACGGGACGGACCGCGGTGGAAATGCTTCGGGAAACGTTAAATATTAATTGAAAACCGTTAAATGTAAGGATAACAATAAGTAGATAGATGCTTATTGATTTATTGTTATGTACTTTTATTTACTTATCTTCCGTTATATGCTATGGTGTAGATTTGTGTACGCATACCTAAAACAACTACACTACACGTATTTTATTGCGTTTTATAAAATAAAACTGCAAAGTTTTATCTAAATTTAAATTCAAATTAAAGCATTAACAGCACTAATAAAATTGATATTTCAAACCTATACTCTGTTTTCACCTTAAAACGGATGAAATGTTATAGTTTATTAATTATTAATGTTCAAATTAGAGGCAATGATAAATTTTTGTTTGTTTTCTTTCATACAAAGTCTATACCAAAAAAGAAATATAATCATATTAAAATTTGTCTAATCACTCAGCAAACTTTTATCAAATATGAATCAGATCCATCCATTTAGAAACAACTATTTTTGAAATGAGAAAGACCGAGGGAACTAAATTCATGTTGGCGTATTTTATGGTTCCGTGCTACGAAATGGAAAAACAGAACCTTTGTAGGAACTGTCTGTCCATTTGTCATACCCAATTTGCTCTGACACTACTGGACCGACTAAGTTGACGTTTGGTACCCCTGTGACTCAAACACGGGAACAACTAACACTCACTAAGTATATTCTGACATACTTAGGGAGTGCCAGTTTATAGTGGACTTTATTATTGCAATGCAATATTAATTTTAATGATAAATCGAAAAACGAAATAGAGTACCTTCTATCAGTTGGTTTTAGTCATTATTCAAGAATATAAGATAAGACATAATTCAACAATAAACGATATATTCAGAAATTGCCTTCTCCAATCCGGTACCGTACATGCTTTTCTTTTAGTAACCATATAGATATTCAATCTACGAAGCCCTCTCCACGCAAGTTGTATTCGCACTTTTCCGGGTTATTTTTTAATTCAAATCAAACAGTTTTAGAGAAATATACTGGTTTTCTAAAATGGCATTGATTAATTTGGTTAGTTTCTAAAATTTTTAAGGTTGAGACAACAAAATAATGGAAAAATGACTCAATGTCGACCAGAAAATGAAATATGACATTCTGATCATAGACGTTAGATGTGGAATAACTAAAATGGCGATTTTGTTTATTTGCCTTGTATTTTTTTACAAAATACACAGCATTCTGAATTATACGGATATACGTTGTCGACTCAAAGTCATTCTTTTCTTACTTTCCATAATTAGGGATAGATATCGCTCTAGTCTGCCTTACCCTTTTACGAAATTATACAAATAGACATAGCGTTGAAACTGAAGACGCTTTCTATAAAATCGCTTTATTTTTTCGTGATTGATCCTTTCATTTTTCTGAATAATTTCTCGATGGTATTCAAGTTAACGAGACGCGCTTGATATCTACACATCATGAGCATGAAACAGGCATGTATAATTCAAATTTATCCAACAGGAATGAAACCGTGACGCACAGCTGCAATACGTATAAAAGCATACATCGTGATCTTTTTATTTTTCTTAGAGTTCAAATTCAACACATCTAATTAAGGCATACAATATTTAGCTTATAAACTACGTATTATAAAAGAGGTTAAAAAATTAGAGTGGGTACAATTAAACCCATTGCCCCTCCCCGACGCACAACCGAAACATTAAGTTATCACACAAAAAATCTTCCCCTCCCCCTGTACGAAATGTTCAGGGAAGGGAAGATTTTTTTGTGCGGTCTTAGATCCGCGCTTGCGTGACCGGCGTCGCGAATCGGACTTGAACGAGGCTAAGATGGAAATATGGATTGAGATAGAGTACTGCATTAAGATTACCGGGGGATCAATATAAAAGTAGAAAGAATATTTTATACCTACGCAAGCGAAGTCGCGAGCGAACACCTAATATATTATAAGTTATGTATATTAACGGCATTGGATGCATATAAATATAAAAAAAACTAAAGAATTATTTACGTATATAAACTAAACATCATTGTAAATTACCACAATCGTATATTCATTATGTGGACTCGGATGTACATATATTTTTAATTTGATTATTAATTATGTTTATTTCGATACCGGCACGATGCTTCGAATGTGCAATGCAACGAAACTTTGCCGCCGTGAAGTTAGTCACGAATATGTCGCAATGGCGTAAAATTGTAACGCGGACGGGGAGGAGGAAGGGGCGGGGAGCGTTGAACCTGCGCATTGCATCATTCTTGAACAATTCAGAGCGGCAGAGTTTTATACGTTGTACTGTAAGGTTTTGTTGTTCTGAAACACAAAAAAATCCTGAGATGCTCTTGTCCGTCCGCTCTCTCAAATATTTCATCACTTCTACAGTTATGAACGCAAATCGAATTTATTATAGAATAGAGAGTCATTTTGGTGTATCCACTTCAATGCAAGCATAAAATTAAAAAAAAGAATTCAATTTAAATATAAACAAAAAGTTGCTCGTAAGACTTGGACAAGTATTAGATGAAGTTTTTTTTTTTTATGAACCCTACACGACACACTTGATTTTATTTCGTTTCTATATGGCAGTGTAAAATCTACAATAAATCCCTCCTTTTTGAATGTCCTAACTTCTATATCTAATATTATGACCATAGCAGTACATACCTATTTTTTTTTGTGCCCTTAATGATTCACGATCGAAGCATAAAGACGTTCTTTTTCATTTATAGTTGAATCCCGATGTCAACGCTTTCCAACGTAAATTCGTCAACGAGGTTCGCCGTTGCGATGAAATGGAACGCAAGCTGCGTTACATTGAAGTGGAAGTGCATAAAGATGGCGTCCACATACCGGACGTGCAGGAACCGCCGCGCGCGCCCAATCCTCGCGCGATCATCGACTTGGAGGTAAACTGTTCGCAAAACTGGAGACTCCCATATTTATAACTAAACAACGTGAATGTAATGTAAAAATGATGCTTATACCATATAATAATGTAACGTGGAGTATAACTAATTATATTGTCACATTTCCTCATTTCCTATAAATTGCTCACTTTATAGATCAACTCGTTGCACAATCGAACGCTACACTCACTAACATGGCATTATTGACGTCACTGCTGCAGAAAATGAATGACACTACAATCGGTCTGTGTCACTGTTTAATTGTTCATTTTGGAGTAATATCTCGATGGTCGTTACTTGGATCGGTAAACAACCGATTACATATTCATCTATATATTAACAACGTGACTTTTGCGTATTTCCAGTGTTAATTGATGTACGTCAATCATTCCTATATCTTCTATTTATTATATAATACGTTATTTTCGTAAATCTAGAAAAAGCTCATGATAGAGTAAAGAGTAATGATCCTTGAACACTATCCATGCATGACGTGAGTAGCGGATTGATACGGGCACTACAATCTCTATACAGATGCTCCAGTGCCTGCATCAGAATAATTGAGGCATATATTAAGTGGTAGCTTCACCATGGTTAATCAATATTATTCACGGATAGTTGTCTCCATTATTTGAAAAAGTAGGTGTGGTTTAAGATGGAATGTCTGTCGATACCTCGACGACCAAGTGATCCAGGTGTCGTCGGCGTGCAGTAGTAGGCGATGTAAATTAAGTGACTGATTCTGTTAAGAAAAGAAGTATGAAAGTAAATGTCAACAAGTCTAAGGTGACGGTATTTGAAGAAACGAAAACACCAACTGAATACGTTATATATTATATGGAATTTTAGAGTCGAACAAGTGAAAGTGTTTTATGTTTGGGTAGTCTGTTTACAAACGATGGTTAACATGATAAAAATATTAAAAGGCGAGTGAATGCGGTAAATAAAGCGAATGGGGCCTTGCTTGCTATTATGAATAGTAAAGGTGTCTCACGAGAAGCGCGTTCAGCTATCCGTAATGGGGTTCTGATCCCTATATCAGCTTATGTACAATAGTGAAAGTTTGGGTATGGCAGAAGAAAAATGAAATTAGAATCAATGCAGTGGACATCGGATCTTTGCGTAATATATTTGGTGTGTCTTTGAAAGATACAGATAGGAATAGTGATGTCAGAGAGCAGTGTGGTTTAAAGAATATGTGGTAATTAGAGTAGAAAAAGGTATGTACGGTGCTTCGGTCGTCTGGTGAATGAAAGTAGACTGACAAAACAAATCTGTAAAGCGAATGTGTGTGATAGTAAGGTTATCAAGGGTCGCCCTACACAGACCAAGTTGGTGGTATATTTTAAGCACCCGAAACTGACAAATTGACGAATTTACATGAAAGGATTGATAGATATCAGTAAAACAAGAGAGATATGCAAAGGTCGCACCATGTTGAAAACCTTGGTCTCTGCCTACCTTTCTAGGAATAGGTGTGAGTTTATAATAATAAAAAATATTTATATATATATGCTATCTACAAGCACTTTTAATGAACCGTTATAAAGTCGTCTTTGTAATAAACTTTCAAATATTCCTTACTTCATTTTGTTAATATTATCTGTCCTGGATATTTCATTTAAGTAACATGATCTTTTTAAGATATGAACCTATTAGAATGGCAACGAGCATCTATAGTCTATCGAAAGGGTGTCAACTACTATATATAGTTGAAAGTAGCTATAATATTCCTAGAAAATTTTACATAGGGCAAAACGATGGAGTATCAAAGAATTCTCTGATGTTCATTAATCATTTCATGCAAGCTCATCAGCTTCTGGTGAATAGAATTTGGTCATTCTTTTATATGCCACCAATTATTTGTATGTCTGTTTTTTTAGGAATTTTGTGGCATATTCTAAACACCAATAATAACAGTTTTTCGGGTAATCATTTAAGTCTCCACTTAGGACTAAATGTATCCACAATGGTGAACAAACTAGAAATTTTCAGAACAATAAGACATTTTTCGATGTTGTTCCCTTAAAACGATTATATTTACTTCTTTTATAAACATTTTAATCATTCCTAAATAATACATGTTCTGAAAATGTTGACATTTGCAGGCACATCTGGAAAAAACTGAAAACGAGATATTGGAGTTGTCGCACAACGCGGTCAACCTGAAACAGAACTACCTCGAACTGACCGAACTCAGGCACGTGCTGGAGAAGACGGAGGCGTTCTTCACGGAGCAGGAGGAGTTTGGAATGGAGTCGCTCACCAAGTAATTCTTCTTTATTGGCGTATACACTGCTTCGAAAACTATTCTAAATATTTAAAATATCTAAATTAAATGATAAATAAGAATGTTTTATTTTGTCAGTTTCTTTAATACTGTGAATCCAAATATTTAATAACAAACCATTTCATCCAAAATATTAAAAGAACAAGGTACATACAAATGATGTAATTTCTATAGATATAATTGTTCCTAAATATTGACCCGGTAGTATGAATAATTACAACAATACAGAATTGATTGCTGCCAGATGTCTATCAATGATGTTATTTTGTAGAGTTAAAAACATTTCAACTGATAAAATCGAACACTGTCACTAATATTTGAAATATCCTGTTTGCTATCAAACAAATAAATTTAAACCATATTCTAGATAAGTTGAATTTCTTTTTTTCAAATCTTAATAACCCACAAAGTTAAAAATTGAATAAAGAAGTTAATTAAACCTTTTTTAAATATTGGTATGAAAGATATAGACTTTATTACTAGCTGTTGAAACTGCTGTTACTAGTAGGTATTTCATTACTAGAATTTATATGGTCTTTTAAAGTTACTATAGAAAAAATTTAATGCATTTTATAAATTCATATGTTTGCACTTATTTGTGCTTATTTTCGATACATTCCCTTTAGCATTATTGAAAATTAGGAACTCACATTTATCCCAAAAGTTCATATAGTAGAAAATAAAATAAATAATGATTTGAATACAACTAATATTTTTCATTTAAAAATAGAAAAAGATTCTTAAAATAACTGTATTATATTGATATTCTTACATTGTTTATTTTATAGGGTTCCGTACCCAATAGGTGTCCATCAAAAGTATTATGCTTATACTGTCCATTCGTCAACCCATCCATACGTTCATGTGTCTGTCTTTAAAGAACTGCAACTTTTGGATCATAATGGGTAGCTGAAGTTAAAAATTTCCAGCAAAATATGTGTTATTATGACGAAAATTCCAACAAATAATAATAATTAAAAAAATAATAATATTATGGGGTCCCCATACAAGAAAGATATATTTTTTAATGTTTTTTTTTTTTCGTTTTATCGTATTTACGCTTAAAATTGCCTGTGAATGAAGTACTACGCAAGTTCAACGCTTTCGTGACGAACTTCACGCGCGTTGTACTGTACATACAACCGACAAACTTGATGTAATTGTAATATAAACTCTAAAGTAAAACAAAAAATAGAGCCCGATTCGCACTTGACTGGTTTTTAAATAACCATTATATATTTTATATTGAATATATAAAAATAAATATATGATGATAAATAGATATAAATGAAGTATATTACTGTGTAAAATATTACAATTAATAACAAGTGGCACAACTTTGCCTTAGGTAATAATAAAACCACATAGAATGTTATATATTTTGCGTTTGATAGCAGCTCATGCAATGCAAATGAGAATGGGTTGTATGCTACTTCATTTTATGACCAACCAACAAAATGACCGCCCATGTAGATGATCGCTACCTTTTCGGGGTAAGGGTTTTGACACATGCAGCCTGATCAACCTGCGGTATGTAAATTATAATCAACAAATAAAGTATTTTTATGTGGGAGGGATTATTGATTATAAAATTATGTTGATATGTAAAAATTCTTTCCCTGGAAAGTATGATTTAAATTATAATAGCGCTTGTGTCGAGAGATATAACGAATTTGTTACAATACCCATTCAAAACCAAATCCGATGTATTACCAATACCAAATGTATAACAATTTCTATCTGTATGGAAATCATATGCCTCATAATCTTTTCAGATCCTTAATATCCGACGAGACCGGCCAGCAGGCTGCAGCGCGCGGCCGGCTGGGCTTCGTCGCGGGCGTGGTGCAGCGCGAGCGCGTGCCCGCCTTCGAGCGGATGCTGTGGCGCATCTCCCGCGGCAACGTGTTCCTGCGCCGCGCTGAACTCGAAAAGCCTCTGGAAGATCCTGCTACGGTACAGTTTATCTGTGCTATTAGATCAATTTTCAGAAATGTTAACTTCCAATGTCTTCTGTGTCTTTACTATAGAAAAAAATCCTATACAAAACGGATATAGCTCGTGGGAAGTACATGAATATATCCATACACACATGGTCGGAGTTATAAAATCATCAGATCCTTGTAATTTTTGTTATATCAGTGTATTTATTTCTTGTTTTTAACTAGAATGTATTAGAGTTTAATAATATATGCTCATAAATTCCGATTTTATATTTGTCTAAATTATAGAGCTAAGCGACCATTTAGAACTACCAGAGGAGTTAACTTACTATAGCGTATGTGCTTACATTACATTTGCTGTTACATAATTACATTACATGTACTATTGAATGTTGAAAATTGGTAGTTAATAATGTTAAATAAGTAAATAGCTTTTGATATGCTACTTTCTGAAGATGTAACAAAACATATGCTATAATTTAGAATATACTAAACAGAAGTACAAGTAGAAAAGTGTGTCAAACTATCCTAAAATTATATTTTCCCCTCGTGTAAAATAACCAATGCTTACTCCCATAATAATGCTTACCACTTACCCTCTGATATAAATCTCAATTGAATTTTTTACATACAATACTGGGTGCCTTTGAAAATATCGCTCATTTGGTTTGAAAGCTTCTAAGTTTTTAATGAAAATGCATACCCGCAAATGATATGTTGAAATACAAAGATGAGTCTATTGTAATAATGATTTTTTCCTCATTTTTTTTTTAATACATTTATAAGGAATATGTGTTGTCGTAGTGCTAACCTTATGAATATTAATCAAGTGCATTTAAATAAAACATGATTCTTTAAACTCTGTTTCTATTTTAGGCAAATGGCGACACCGATGCATACATTATCTCCCAAATACGAAATAAGACAACATTTAAATGCTAGTTAAAATTATCTAGTACCAAATCTAGATAATTAGTTTACGTAATAAATATTGATAGATAGATGAATAAATCTTGCAATGAACGTTTTCAGGGCAACGAACTGCACAAGACCGTGTTCGTTGCTTTCTTCCAAGGCGAGCAGCTGAAGACCCGCATCAAGAAAGTGTGCTCCGGCTTCCACGCGTCGCTATATCCCTGCCCGCCCTCGAACACCGAACGCCAGAATATGGTCAAAGGAGTTTGCACGCGGCTCGAAGATCTTAACATGGTTGGTGTATCACTCTTCTTCATGGCATTCAGATCTTGCGGTGTTACTATTTTGTCCGTTCATCGAAATATGTATTGAAAAAACTCGACCTAGTGAAGTAAAAAATTGCGAATGATTCTGCAATTAACATTTTTTTGATTTTCTTTAAATAAAAAACATTAAAAGGACAAATCGGAGTATGAATCGAGACTTTAGTGTCTATCTCATATTGCCATATGAATAAGTATTGGATGTAATTAATTTAGCCTAAGTATAAAATATATATCTATACAACTGAAGTATCAGCCCTTCTGCTACAATACAGGCCCCATGTTGGCAACTTTGTCAACAACAACAACTTTTATTAAATTTACTTTTGAAAATAGAAGTTAGACAAAGATAGTCCAAAATCATTGACGTAAATATTTTTTCGTGCCGCTTGCTAAAATTATATTTATAAAATATATCGAGATTTTTACATAAAAAATTCTATTCAGTGACATTTCTTTAATAATTAAAATTATATCTAAAATCTTAATAATCAAAACTCGTTAACTAAATCTTATGCAAAGTTTTTGTTGTAAATCAAGTAAAACAATAAGCATAATATTAAATTTAAATGTTTGTCATGCATTATTTTGTAATATAATATGCTAAACAAAAAAATAGTTTATTTTCTGTTAAGGTTTGCACATTTTCTAAAATGTTAATAGTTTAATATATTCAATATTATATTACCTCGCCATATCGCAAATGACTACATTTTGACGAATTTAGTTTATGCTGAAGTACAATACAAAGACAAAAAACATAGAAAATGTTTACTATTAACTCGTCGTATTTTAGGTGTTGAACCAAACCAGTGACCATAGACAACGCGTACTTGCTAGCGTGGCCAAGGAACTGACTAGCTGGACCATCATGGTGCGCAAGATGAAGGCGATATATCATACACTCAACTTGTTCAACATGGACGTGACCAAAAAGTGTTTAATCGGAGAATGCTGGGTGCCCACCGCTGACTTACCCAATGTACAGAAAGCTTTAGCCGACGGATCGGTTAGTTTTAGTTTGTCATTATTCATTTTAAAACAATACGAATATATGTAATTAATTTAATTAATATGTAACCAACCTTGTACTCAATTCGACTAGGACATCCATTTTTTTTTACTATCCTTATTTCGGCTAGAATATTGACTGCTAATGTTTGAATGTCGTTGGATCAACCTATTTAATACATAAAAAAAATATTTAAATATTAAAAAAAACGTATCATTAGCTGCAAAAGCTGTACCAAGAAGAAATCTGGTGATTGTGAGAGTGTTAGCTTCTTAATCTTAGTGATATACATATATGTATACTGCATAAAATCGCTTCTCTCTTCGTTTTAACTTCTATTAAAATTATGTTATTAAATCATACTAAATGAAGCATTAAAAATAACAAATTCTATAAATCTCATATATTTGCTAATATATTATTTTCAGAACGCTTGCGGTAGTTCCATACCATCATTTCTGAACTGCATCGAGACAGCAGAAGAGCCACCCACGTTCAATCGCACCAACCGTTTCACACGCGGCTTTCAGAATCTTATCGATGCCTACGGTGTCGCCTCTTACAGAGAATGCAACCCCGGTATGACGTAATCATATCTTATATTCTTGGATATTCTTTTTATACTTTAAAAGTCCTTAGAGTTATAATAGATTTAAAACTATATGCATCTGTGTCTGTACGTACTAATAGAAATCTAGGGTAATCAAGTAGCATATTTTGTAGATAAACTTATACCATTATATTAGAAAAGTCAACGCGTTTACAAAGCAACAATAGATTGTTAAGTACCAACTGTAAAATTTTCACAAATGAAGTAAGCCTTAGAAAGTCACCATAGATTGATACACTTGAAATAAAATTGTTTTCTTTAATAAATGTAATGTTGGATTTAAATAGGTACATATTCTTATTTTTAGGGTTTCATACCTCAAAAGAAAAAAAACGTAACCCTTATAGGATTACTTTGTCCGTCTGTCTGTCAAGACCCTTTATCTCGGAAACGCGTGAAGGTATATCCAAATGAAATTAAAACCATATAGTCAAGTTTACAGTCCCTTGAAGTTGTGAAAATATCAAACTTTTAAGTTAACATGAAAAAAAAATATGCCAGTTTATGACGCAAAAAACATATATTTTGACACTCTCAAGGGAATCAAAATTTATAGAGTATTTTCCGTTGTAGAAATTTGAAATTTGGCAGTAATACCGTCTTATACTACAAGTATAGGAAAAAATCTGAAAATCATACATTTGTAACTAAATTATAAAAATAACTTTGATTAGATTACCTAACTAATTTAGGTATAAATTGTTAGTATATCCACAATTACCTATAAATGTGTAATTATAGGTTCCGGAAACTGAATTTCTGGAAAAGCTCGGAAAAAAACTGCGAGACTCCATCCCTGAACTATTTATAATATGTACCTGCAAATTTGTACGGAATTCTCGGTGAGCGAGTTCGACTCGCACTTGTTCGGTTTTTACTTAGAAATGGCATCACATTCGTTCCATATGTCGTTAAACTACGACGTGTATCTCTTTTAAATTATCTATAGAATGTAATTGGTTACATGTAAATTTTCATTATTCCAGCGTTATACACGATCATCACTTTCCCGTTCTTGTTTGCGGTCATGTTCGGCGATTTGGGCCACGGCATCATAATGGCGATGTTCGGCGGCTGGATGGTCACCAACGAAAAGAAACTCGGCGCCAAGAAGACCAAAAACGAAATCTGGAACATCTTCTTCGCCGGCCGATACATCATTCTGCTCATGGGCTGCTTCTCGATGTATACCGGATTCGTCTATAACGACATGTTCTCCATATCGCTGAACGTGTTCGGGTCCAGTTGGTCGATACCTTACGACAACGTTACTATGGAGGCGAATGCCGCTCTGCAGCTAGATCCTCGTGATGCCTACTCGAAGAAACCGTACTTTATTGGAATTGACCCTGTTTGGCAGGTAATCGTCATAATCCACTATTTTGGATTTCAAACTTATCGAATAGAAAAAAATAAATCAACCCAGTGTGTTTCCTTGATTTGAAAAATCAGACTCAATTGCCACCGGAACATATACAATATTTAAAAAATATATCCCTAGTCAAAATTTGTAAAGAATTTTACAAAACACTGGAACAGTAAGAATTAATGTGAAAAAAAGTTTTAGATTAATTTTTGATTAATTAAATTTTATAATACAAAATATTACAACTTAGATAAAATACATTAAAAACTTTAAATTATTGTGGTAATTTATCCCAATAATATTTTCAGACGGCGGATAACAAAATTATTTTCTTGAACTCTTACAAAATGAAGCTTTCCATTATCTTTGGCGTCATCCATATGATCTTTGGCGTCTGCATGAGCGTCTTCAACTACAAGTAAGCGACACCAAAATACTAAATAATCACATACGTAATACTGAACAATTATACATAAATAGATATAATTAAATAAGAATGAAAATAAAAATAGTAATGCTTTAATAGTGTAAAACATGTTATGTTGTTATTTCTCGATTTAAATATAATTGTCCTAGTATAACAACCATTCATTAGATATTAGCATCTATATACATTATTGCATAAATATATGAACCTTCCATAAGTATTGAGAATCTAATATGTTAAATATTTGTTGAACAGACTGGTTCGCATAATTTTATTCATGAAAATTATTACAGATTAAAATGTTCTCACATTTTATTAGAGTTTGAGCTCTTCATGAGTAACTCCAGTGTTTATATAGTTCTTAATAAATTTAATTCAGTTTCTTCCGTCGCCGCTACTCGATCATACTGGAGTTCCTGCCGCAGCTCGTGTTCCTTTGCCTGCTGTTCTTGTACATGGTCTTCATGATGTTTTTCAAATGGGTGGCATACAGCACAGACTCTGAAGGTATTATTTAATTTTTATTATTACATTGTGGGTTTTATTTGAATTTTGATTTGTTTTTATTTAATTGACGTCTTCTATCATTTATATTGTTACTGTAAGTTCAAATTTTAACATTTGTTTTTAGCACAAAGCATGCAATCAATCCATATTCATTTTGTTGGTTCAATAAAATATGATTTATATTTTTACAAAATACTTTATGAAAAATTTTGCATATAAAATTTTATAAGAATAGTTGTTTAATGGCTTAGTCATACAAACTGTAATTAGTAAGATGATCCTTGTCAAAATGCCTAAAGCACAATATTTTAATTTTTCAGATGAAGCATACAGACAAGGTTGTGCACCTTCAGTACTCATTATGTTCATCAACATGATGTTATTTTCGAAAACGGAACCTCAACCGGGGTGCAAAGAGTTCATGTTTGAAGGCCAAAGCACATTGGAATTTGCATTCGTGCTAGTGGCGTTGTGCTGTATCCCGATAATGCTTTTGGGTAAACCTATGTACATACTCGCCACCAAAAAGAAGCCAGATGTTAAGGTGCGAAAAAATTATGTGATCGAAAACTCTATGTAAAAATCGCAAAATGGAATATTTTTAACAATATTCACGGTTCGTCCCCTAAATGAGATGAAAAAATGAGTAGATAATTGTATAATAACAATATTAGAAAAATGCATATTATAAAATAAATTTATTTCGACTAATAAAATAAGGTTATCATAAGATTGATTCTTCTTTAGCAAAATTTATCCCTAAAAAAGTAGCATCTACGCAGTTCTGTATACGTCCATCATTAAGACCAATCTGTATGTATGAAAAAGCATTATTTCTTGTTTTCGCTTTCCTCTCTCATATTCACATATCTTGTTCAATTTTAATACGTTTTGTAATTAATTGAACTGTTGCACTTCTTATCAAACTTTAATTTTATTTTGAAGTACCTAGGAATTTACACTTTTAAACAATAACTATATTCTTAAGAGACACCTAAAGTATAAGCCCATTGGGTTAGGCCAATGACATCAAATTATAGATGGCGCTAACACAATTAGGTTCCTTCAGGTCATTAGGTCAGACAATTGGGAATTTGAAAAAAGAAATATATTTATTTTTTTTTATGTATTTTAAAACTTAATTATTAATTTTATTGATATGTTATTAGAAAAACGAAAAAAACAATTTTTTCAATTAATTATAAGCGATTAAAAATTGATAAAATTTAAAAAAAAATCACGTGACTGTGAACGCGCCACGATTGGCCACCATACTTGTGACGTCATAATGTTATAGCAATTCCATAACAGTGCAGCGTTTACAGCTATTATAAGTAACTAATGGCAATATGAATATGAAATACTTACATCAAAGTGATCTTCACAACAAAAAGTTCGATTTTGTTTTAGGATTATCTCGGAGCACTGCTTGAAACCATTTTTTCGACGTTTCTCGTCTTGAGGAACATTTAAAACATTTTTCCGAGTTGTCTTTGTAGTATTTGTACATAATGGTACAAAACAAGAGCGGTAACTTTGAGATTTGACATTTTTATATATTTTGAGTATTTAACAATGACAGAATAAAATAAATCAAAACTCAAAAAGCACTACACTTATTATCTCCGTATACTACTACAGTGACAACTAACATTATGACGTCACACGCACTCGGATTTGTTCGGGAGTTGTCGGCGCGTCTTCGGTACTGGATTCAAAAATTAATTTTTATTTTGATATAGCGTTTTAATTATTGCAGAAAAAAAAAAATTAAAATTGTTTTGTTATAAAACTTATATATGATCTTTCCATTTTTCAAAAAAAAAATTTTTTTTCAAAAACCTAATTAGGTCATTTCCTATGGTAATGTAATTGTAATGTTTGATCTTTTTCATTTTACACAATCTTGAATGCATTTTATGGTTATTCCTATGTATTAAATGTTCTTGTTTAGCTTGTGTATACAATAATATCTATATTTCATTTTAATTCCATTTGAAAACAAAAGGAATTTCTAGAATTCTTTACGTATCTTTGTTGATATTTTAAAGCTAAAGGAAATACCTGAACTTTTTGACTAAAGTTATATTGTTTTAAGAAACTAAAATTATTGATGTTCACTAGTGTATTTACTGATTTTCTCATAGTCAATATCTACATAATGTTATGCCTAAACTTTCCTTGAATGTAAATTTCTTCTTTTAAATAGCTATAAACTATATTCGAATTTAGGGAAATGATGGCCATTCACTTGAGAACACAACTCTTCATTTCAGCTCAAAATAATTTGACTATTAGTTCTTAAGGAAATATATTTGTTTTGCAAACTACGACAGCACAAATTTGACAGTTGCCAATTCTATTGGGAACCATAATTTTTTCAGTATTGTAACCCATTCAGTTTCAGTACTAAACCTATTCCAAACATAACTACACAAGCTTACTGAAAACAATATTTGCTAATAATTTTGTTTTTAATAATTTCTAACTACTTCTAAGAATGCACATATGTACTTTAATAACAAAATAAAGTCAAATGGTCCAAACTATCAATGAAATAAAATGGACGGCAATTAATAATTTAATATGTTAAGTAGATAAAAAGAGAAGTCAACTATACCTGTTAGTGACTGACGCTTCACCGTTACAATCAGACAGAAACACAACTATACAAAACTGAACAAAACAGTTTTTTTTTTCAACGTGCCTTATAAAGCATCAAAATGAAACGAATTTAGATTGTGATTTAAAAAAAAGTGTATATAAACATGCTTCCCTTTTAACAAGTTTCTTTATTTAAGGAGCCTGAACAATCAAACGGCAACGTGAATCAGGGCATTGAATTGCAAGAGACCACAGACATCGAGGGCCAAATTGATCAAGCGCCGAAATCAAGCGCGCCGAAACAAGACGAAGGCGGTCACGGCCACGACGAGCCTTTCGGGGAGGTCATGATCCATCAAGCCATCCACACCATAGAATATGTTCTCAGTACAATCTCACATACAGCCTCCTACCTTCGTCTCTGGGCTTTGTCCCTTGCTCACGCCGGTACGTATTATTTTAGAGTTCCGTAGCAATGGTAGAAAAAGAATCCTTCCTCATAGGCTTGTGTTCTTCATGTCTGTCCATATGTCACAGCCTTATAAGTTATATTTTTTTTTATCAGATCTAATGAAATTGTACAAGCACGAGTCTTTGTAAACTGTTGTATATAAATGTAACTTGAGGTGTATATAAATACACCCTAAGTTTATGTATATTATGGTTATTGCGAGTCCAATATTAATTTTATAATTAAAACATTTCAGAGTTATCAGAGGTGTTGTGGAGCATGGTACTGTCCTTCGGTCTAAAAGACGACAACTATGTAGGCGCCATCAAGCTGTACATAGCGTTCTGCTTCTGGGCGTTGTTCACGCTCGCCATTCTTGTCATGATGGAGGGCCTCTCTGCTTTCCTGCATACACTGCGTTTGCACTGGTATTCTTTTCTTTTGAATATGCACTTATAAAAATAAAAATTTTGCCCTAACAGTTGATATGGCAAATTGCATAGAATAAAAATAGAGGATAGGCTTGTATTCAACTTTATAACACTATCTATGCGATAGAGTTGTGGGCAACAACATTGATCAACTGAATCGTCACTATACAAAAGAAACAAATACATCACACACACAACACTATTCTTTGCAATGTGTGATATTTTGCAAGTAATAATACAAACATGACATCTATGCACGAAAACAAGGGAATTAATATCCTCATAATTTAGACACCAACTCTTTCCGTCGATAAATCTAGTTAAATTGAAATTAAGAAAATTCTTTTTAATCAACGAGAGTAATCAGAGCATATGCGTATTATGAAATTGGATTTTATATCGAAATTGCGACAGTTGTTAAAATAATTTTTAACATAGACAGCATATGGACCAATATATTTTTCGCTTCTTTACCAAAGTTAAACATGAAAACAAACATTTTTTATAAAGAAGGTAGGCACTCTTTTTTTTTTTATCTTACTCCTAAATTATATGTGAAATTTATTTTATAATTATATGAAATTATCGAGCAGCGTTCAGCTGTGCGAACATATGGAGCGCAAAACAAAACTTATTCTAAAAATCTCGGGGTGCTCAATAGAGCGCGACAGTACTTTGAGCCGGATTATCGCTTCCTACTTTATAAGACAAGCCTGACTTCATCTGGAGTGCTGTTGGCATTTCTGGGCTGGGGTACCCTAATACCAAATTTTGCCTCTAGACTGCATCCAATGTCGAGCATATCGAATCGTCGACGACCCTGTAGTATTCGGCCGACTCGAGCCGCTGGCCTTGCGAAGAAATGTAACGTCTTTGTGCATGCTTTATCGCGTATATTATGGGGAGTGCTTTGAAGAGCTGTTCAACCTCATTCTGGTGCTGATTTTCGTCATCGTTGCGCTCGCCGGAAATACCATCAGCACCATCTTGATGCTGACGTCCTACTACCGTTATGCTTCATGCGCAGTTTTCTACCTAGTACGATGGAGTTTATACCATCAGCAATATTCCCAACGAACTTTGACAAGTGCGTCTCAAAAAAAGAGCGTATTCTTATTTAAAAGGCCGGCAACATATAAGTGACTCCTCTGTGGTTGCAGGTGTCCATGGGCGGCGATACCATCTAGTTTCCAGTGGCTCGCATGCTCGGTTGCCCTTTATAAATCCTATAAAGAAAAATTCACTTTAACAATTGTGAACAAGTTTCCGAAAACACTTTTTTTTAAAGGGGTTGAATGCTTTCCATTTCCGTTGTAGAAATTTTTATATGGTTTGTTGCATTAATTTTTGATTTATTGAAAAGCTGGTTTTCTTTGGTATTTTATTTTAATTCCAGTGGCATCATACAGTCTTCATTATCCATTCACCTTATATGATATGATCATCATATCATATATTTATTAATCAATAGTACTACTAGATCATATTTTGGAATTTATTTTTTATAATCACATAAATCACTTTAACAATTGTAAATAAGAAAACTAGCTTCTTGTTGCTGTTCCAACCTCGTGGACATAAGAATGCATTGGAAGCCATTTGACAGCTCTTTCCGCTTCGATTCTCCTCCACCACTTTCTTTGATTAACTCAATAGATTTTAATAATGTTCAATACAAAGAAACTGAAAATATATTACTACATAGATAGTAGATTTTGTACTTATGTACAAACACGAGTGAAACCAGAACAATCATTTAGTCAACGCACGCCAATAAAGCGAATGACCAGCGTTTCAAGATTTATGCAAGAGTCACGACGAGCGCGTGCGAGATGCATTTAAAAATTGCCAATTTTTTAAATTTGTGAACTGATTTAAATGAACACACTTATACATTACTAAAAACCGGATTCAAGTTGGCTATGTACTTGTGGAGTTTAGCATGCACAGGCACAAAGTGAAAATATAGAAAAAAGAATTATTATATGCAACACATTTGGTATTCATTCACGATAATACATTGTTTCTGAATACCTAAAAATTTTTTGAGTTTTATTTTATTCTTATAGTCTTTTCATCTAGTGATACACATTTCATTAAATTAAAAAGTACACACTACACACATTTCTCTATTTGAAAATAAAGGAATTATACATGATAAGGCATATTTTTCAAGCAATATAAAATATGAAAATACATATTTTCAACCTATACAATAATTAAACCTTCTGTACCTATCTTTACAGGGTGGAGTTCATGAGTAAGTTCTACGCCGGATTGGGCTATATCTTCCAGCCCTTCTGTTTCAAAACCATTCTAGAAGAAGAAGAAAACGCTGACTAAAAATACACACTTCATATATTTAGTTGTTTGATTGATGATGATGTTTATTTATAGAATAGAAATATTTGGGCCACAGATTATTTTTCTCAATTGGGTCCATGGTCATGTAAATGTCACAAAATATTTAAATTGTTGAATTAAAATAAAACATTGCAAATAATTGAAACATTACTTTAATTTTGTCATTGGATATTGTACATACATAGGTTCCCTAATATGTTATTGGTAACATTTGGAGAAGAAAATTCAAATCTTAACTCTGTGCTTCAAACTAAGTTCTTAAATTGATTTTGGCCTTTTCGAATATCTCTTTCTTTATCTTTGGATAATCGGGGTGAATCTTTAAAATGTGCCTGCAGACCACGATACATTCAGGATATTTCTTTAGTTTTAAATATGCATGTGCCAATTTATAACCAACAGCTAGATTGCTTTTGCCGCTGTAAGTCCATGCGCTGTCATAATGCTGCGCGGCGATTTTATAACTTTGTTCTTTCTCAGCCAAATAACCTGTAAAGTGTATCATTACATAATTAACAATTGTCTCTTATACAATATGAGATGACACAATAATCCTAATTACTGGTGAAGGTTTAGAAGGTCCTAAAAAAAAACCTAACATTTTTCTTCAACTTTATCTATTTATTTGCACAGATTCTTGAGATTATTTTACTGACAGAAAACTAAAACTATCCCTGAGTAATAATATAGTTTTTGTTACTAACATTTGCTTCTTTTGGCGTCGTCTAACTTAAAACTATGACTTGAAACTGTGACCTAGGACAAATTCGGAATTGACACGATAGCATTTTAAATCAACTTCAGAGTGAAAATGAATGGGAGAATCCTCCATTATTGATTGTGTATTATCTTAGAAAACACCTTTTTTTTTTGCAAATCAATTTTTATGATACTTTATTGATGCTTATATTCAATGTCATAATGTCCCTTAAATACTTCACATTTTTCATCTCTTCCCTTACTTTCATTTTATTCAACAAGAACAATTCAGAAAAAAAGCTTTCAAATGTGCTAAGTCACGGGCCCCAGTTAGTAGTAGTTCACTCTATTTAGTTAATACACCAAGGTATTGATAGGCTGTAGCGCAAGACTTATTGTGCTCTAGTATTTTAGAGAGGAGCTCCCTCGCCGCTTCCGTTCTACCCGCACTCACTTGACTGTCTGCTACTTCAAGCCAACATCTGTGATAAACAAAGAAGACTTCACTAAAGTTGTAATCAATATTGAATGTATTTTGTTTTTGAAAACAATTTCCTATTTTAAGAAAAAGTTGGTAATTTAATTAAATGTACAAGTACTAAATTTTTGAATGCATTGAGGGCAAATTTTAATAAGCAATATAGATCTACGGAAGTATAGGCCATTAATATGCTGTTAACAATAATCATTATCTCTCAACACAGAGCATAAAACATTAGTTTTTTTGGAAGTTTTATAAAACGTCAGGTCTGTGTATCATGACGTAAAAAATGTACTCGGCCTCGTACTAGCAACACTTATACGACACCATTAATATTTCATGATTTTTAATAAACTGATTAATTAAAACTTATAGTAATTGCAAATTCCTGGCAAGGAAATTCCAACATGAATATGGATATGGGTGTTCAGAACTATTTACATTTGGTCGAGTTGTTTTGCAATTTTTAAAAAGGATAGTAGGCTTCATAACTTCAATTGACTGTCGGTCAGGGTCGGACTGAGCTTGAAGGGCCTGGGTGGTGTTATGAATTTTTGGCCTCCTCAGAAGCATTCGATAAGGGTAAATGGAATACACAATTTTAATGGTTAAAAACGTACGTCAAATGTCACAAAGCAGATCAAAATGTTGATGCGTTTAAAAGTTTCCGAAGGCCAAAAATTTCCAAAAAGGCGTTTTTTCAAACTAACTTTCCAATTTTTTGACATGTAGTTTTCGATACTCATCATTTCACACAACGAAAACTACCTCAAAAGTCGCAAAACAAATAGATCGAAATCTATTTTTATCGTTTGTCTTTTTAAAATAACTTTAAAATTTTTAGATAAAGCGATACTCTTGAAAGGACATCATTTCTTAATGTAAAACAACATTTAATTCCACAATTTGATTAGTCGATAATAACTGTTATTAAAAACAAATAGCGCCATTATAATTTTTGAACTCATAAATATACAAGAAATCTCTGAGTTAAATACCGGAAAGTTTGAGGGATGGTTTCTTGGCCAACCGTTTTTCTATTTGTCTGTTTGATTTCTCTCTAAGTATGAATGAATTATTTTATATGTAGGTCATAAGCTTGAGGGTAGGTGTGGTAGGTAGGGCCCTAGCAGGCTGGGGCCCGGCTGGCAAACGCCACCTCGACTATATGACCAGTCCGACACTGCTGTCGGTTAACTAACTTAGGTTATACTGATGTTACTGATAAAACATCAGACAATCTTTACTTTGAAAAAATGTTTTAAATACATGGCATATTTTCATTGAAAAATATTATCTCATGTGTTTTATAACTATCTATAATGCAACTGCAAAAGTAGAAATGTATATGCTGAAATTGGAAAGCAGAGAAATCAAAGAAATTAAATCATATAAAGCACAAACAAGATGAAATTTATTTAGAGGTTTCACTGTAATATAATATGCATATGCTTACCTTTCTAAGCCATCAGCATTCTCAGGCATCCAGGGTATTGAAGAAACTGTTCTCTTAAGTATATTTTTTGCTCTAGTCGGTTGCTTTATAATATTATACCTGAAAATGAATAATACAGTACTTAATAACTATAGAAGTTTATAAGGTAAACTTAGCAAAATCTTAATGCCCGAGGTGCAGTCTTAATTAGTATTCTAACGACAGTCACTGGAATGTGAAAGCTCCGGAATATGATTTAGTTTATTTTACTTAAAAATAAATTATAATTATATATAGACCTGAAATATAAGTCTTGCAGCAATATATTACAAACAGACCATATCGTTAAAATTAGCACAAAACACTATTAAGCATTCTAAATAAAAAAAAACTATAGTACTTTCACACTTGCAATGTTACAGATAATTGTATTTGGGCACAGCATTTGAGTTGAATTGGGAAATCAATGAAAATTAAAGGTATACAAGATGTAACGATATACATCCCCTACTGCCACCCCAATCATAAGCCTAGCTTAGAGGATGTTCTGCTATAAAGACTTAACTCACAATCTAGTCCCATTGCACAATTCCAAAAGATTGGGATTGCGTATGATAATTTCTTCATATGAACTATTGACACATTAACTTTTAACTTCAAATGTCAAGAGATAATGATTTTCAACCTTGTGTAAGATTATTCGTACTGAGGTGAGATACTTCAAATACGTCAGGAATTTTATTGATAACTAAGAGTATATAATTTTCAACATTGAGTATAGCTGTTTCACAATATTGAAATGGAAACTTACCTTTCAATGGTTTGTACATTTTTTTACTATATAATTTCTTATATCAAACAAAACATATACTAACTTTGAATTCAAATCTAGACTATCAATTAAAAACTATCTCATCTAAATCAATTCAGTAGGTTTTGCATGAAGCTCAAACAATGAATCATTCAAGTATTCTAAAAATCATGCATTAAATTCAAGGATGCTTA
>BGZK01003241.1:0-29118 GCA_005406025.1 Eumeta japonica
AGCAAAGGAAAAGGTGCCATTAACAAATATTCCACCAAACATTGATTTAGGCTTCAATTATAGCCGCCTGGAAGCCACTGTGGAAAATCTGGTTCAAACAATAAATAATTTCACAACAACAATGACTAGCATGATGCAAGAATTGCTGCGTATGCAGAATGCATTGCTTCAAGCTATTGTCAATAGACCATGAACAACATAAAAATATGTTTCTGGAACGGAAAAAAATGTTGACGTAATGCTGATCTCCGAGACTCATTTGAATACGAGGAGTATTTTTAAAAATAAGAAGGTACACTCTATACGAGTCAAAAGATCCGAGGGGTAGGGCACGATATAGTTATAGAGTCAGTTTATTCGTCTCCTAGGCTTACAATTTCTGCGGATCAATATGAGGAATTTTATAAATCTCTGGGAACTCGATTTCGCAGTTGGAGACTACAATGCAAAACATGAAACAATATTCGGCTCTTAGGGGGTCGAACATTTTCAACTCAGTTATAAAAATGGCTTTAGACGCTATCTCAAATTGGGAACCTACATTTTGGCTATCCGACAGACAAAAAATTCCAGATGTTATAGATTTTGGTGTCATAAAGCATTTCTTAGGGAATTAGTGGATGTTGAGGCCTCACAGATTTTTCTTCCGATCACTCTGCTATTTCTATCCATTCGCATCACAGGGATACGAATTACCTTTCCCAGTTATGAATGTAATAAACCGTATTAATTGGCTGAGATTTAAAGTACCTCAGTAGCCATTGCCCAGAAAGCATCCGATTAAGAACCCTGGTGACGTAGAACTGAGCATTGACAACTTGAGAATTATGAGGAATCAGCTACTGAACATGCAAGTACCACCTATCAGCAGCCTAGTTTTAATCGTATTTCACAAATATTCTACGTCTTGTAAGTGAATAAGAAGGAAGTGGCAGCAAATCAGATCTCCCCAGAATAAAGCCAGACTTAGAGAATTAACACGATTAAGAAACTTGCTAGCTTATTATTTTGGGTCAAAAGACCCTTTAGTTGTTTTTGCCTTAGCTTTCAGCATGTCTGTATGCCCGACATTTCTGATGATACCAGCCTCGTCAGTAGACTCTGAAAACCAAGGTATATCAAAAATCATAAAAGTATAGAAAATATATAAGTATAAACAAAACAATTATGAAAATAAATGAATTAAAATGAAATGAATATGCTAAAAATATAGCAAAAGACGATATTCAATGATTTCAGGTCATTTTATTAATAGAATAGGAACAGTGTGTTGTAGTATGTGCGGCGCTTTAGAAATTTATTTTGTTCTTGTGCAATGGTTTAATGCACTATAATCAACTTTTATTTAAAGAAGTAATGTGAATACTGGAGATATTACCAATTTTTATGACGATTGGAATGACCGCCTTTGTATTTTGGATGAATTTATACAGCGGAAGAAATAAAATAAGACCTTAAGCTAAAGTGAGAAATTTTGTGTTCAGGTGAATGCTTTAATACAATTAGAAAAAAGCAGTCAACGTTAAATTTGTGGAAAGCTGTTGTGCAAAAAGTAATTATAAAAGCTTCCCACTTTTTCTTTTACTCAATGTTGCTTTTTTACATATATACATAAGTATGTGTGAGTAAATACATTTGAGCCCTTTTATTGAAGCAACCAAATTTGGTTTAATTTCTTGTGTCCAATATATTTTGTTTTCAACTCCATCTCAAGAGTTGGTAGGATAAAATGCTTAGAATCCCATTAAGAATCCTGAATTTATAAAATTAAATAATGGAATAGAATGGAATGGAATGTATATGGACAAAATGGATTCTGTTATATTGTGGTGTTTTTTAATCGGTATTTCGAGTAAACTCTACAAAGAAAGAGAAAATAGTGGATCCCCACCTTATCAAGCAATATTTAAAATTTATTTTATAAGCCTCTTGGAACCCATTATACGATGCATGGCTTTCTGGATTTTCAGTCTTTTATTTAAATTTCGTACCCGAAAGTAAATTCGGCATTTAAAAAGAAAGAAATTTATGTTATCAAACAAATCCACACCTTTAAGTTCAACCAGATTCTTTGTGAGGTTTCTGACAGTGGAAAGGCTATGCTCACTCAGTTTGTTGAATATAATTTCCATTTCCTTACGTTTTTGGACGAAATCTGTTGATGGCTTTTTTAAGTATTCTTTTGATACCTGATCAACCCACGTATACGAGTGTTGAGAACATTCGTATCCTACAAGATTAAGTTTGTGCATAATATAACCAGCTATATATTCCAATGCATCATCTTGTAGTATACCAATGTCATCTACAAGTAATCGATGAAGTCCTTCAATACAGATTCATCACGCTCTTCAAGCCCAGTTTCCAAACTATTTTCTTTTGAGTATAAATTGCTAAAAGTATTTTCATCACTTTCGAAATTGTTGGTCGAAATACGGCTGTATTCTCTGAAGTCCATGTGTATTTTATTGCTACTAAGCCATGAGGTGTTGCTATCTTCAACATTTCTCTGCCATTTAAATGTTCTGGTGTTTCTTGCTGATTTAAAGAAATATAGTATAGTAATAGAATATAAAGTAATTAAAGTATTATATTATGTTGAACTTACCTAATATGTATTTTCCAATCCTATATTTAAATTTTTTGCGGTGAAGGATGATCATTCAGTCCGCCTTTTGCTCCGAATCGCCCCAAAGAAATGTTCCAAAGTATCTTGGTTTAAGCGATTAGTATTATAAAATTCATAAGCGTGCGACATATTTAAGTAGCATATCCACTGCGGTGTTTTGATACATATCCCTTTGGAAATGATCTATAAAGGCTTTTCCTGGTAGAATACAATAGACTTTTGACATAATATTTGTCATCCGAGTCAAAAGTATCCTTTGGTTTTCATAGGCCACTTGTAGAGCTCCTTTGAGAAAAAGAAATTCAAAATATTTGCTATATGAAAACTGTAAAACAAAATAAGATACTTTGCTGGGGTAGTTAAGTATTTCCATTTTAGAATTCATTATATCTAACCAATCATTAATTAATTGGAAAAATGTAGCAGTGTCAATTAGTTCATAAACATCCATCCCAAGTGAGTAACACCTTTTGATGGCATTGGCTGTAGTATTCGAAAATAGTTGGGCGGCTAATTTCACCTTTTGTCTTCCTAAAATTTAAAGCATTGATTAAACCCAGTATTAAATCAAACAATCGTTTTTGAATGAGAGAAAAAACTATTAACTGACGTACGAGGCCCTTTAACAGACAGGTGATCTTCACTCAATTTAAAAATTATTGAGTGATCAGACTTGGACGTTAACTTTAGGACGTCCGAAATAGTGTGCGTGCTAAGAAAGGAGTGTTATAAATAAATCCGGTATCCAAAAAATGATTTCGAATCAGTTTTAGGAGGTGTGGTGCATCCAGGAAGGTGAACACTTTTTCTTCTACACTTGCAATGGTTGGGAAAACATGGTTTATCTTTAAAACAAAATTGCTTTTGTATAAGAAATTTAAATGCCTTTCTTTTTCTATGTAAATGTTAGTATGCATATATATGGATGTTATGTTATTTTATTAATTTACAATTTCAAATGTACAAAAATACATTTTAATAGAATTCTACATATATTATGAAATAGCCAGTATTAAGTAGGGTTTATAGATGCAAGTGAAACCATATATTTCAAAAGAAACATAGTGTGGGCCGCTGTTGTGTATTTATATCGATATCGAGTAAATATGCGAAGAAGCATGAATTGTACAGCATAGTGTTGGATAATTATGTGTAACATATGTGTGTAATGTATTGAAGTGCTATTTACCTGCAGCCACACCCACCTTCAACAACTTACGATTTGTTGGCTCTATGTCACATACAACAGTTACTACCGTATAACCGGCACTATACAAATTTGATATGATTGCGTGTAATAGATCGGTGGTAATTTTACAGTCGAAATCGCGTAATATTCGGTTGTTTCCAAGATTTCTTCAGACCTCGTGCGATTACTACTTGTACGTAGTTTTGCACGATCTCCTCAATCTTCATCTCGTCAAATGATAAACACATATTTTTTCTTCCAAAGACAAATCTATGGTTCTTCTCATAAAATACAAACTGCTTTTAAAATTCCTTTTGACACCAACGTTGAAGGGTGGACATATATGGGAGCGGAAATCCTTTTTGATATAAATATCTATACGCCTCGGACCGGTGTGATTAGATATATCACTCCAATTGCATTTAATGCTACCTGGTGACATAAGGCTACGTACTTGCCCATCAGTAAATATCTTCCATAGATTCTACGTGCACACTTTATTGGGAAAGCTCAAACTTGAGCTCCCTGTTTTCCAACTCTAATTGAAGGATTCTTTCTTCATATTGTCTCGATACCATATCAAAAATTGATGGACTTAATTCAAATATAATTATACTAAATTACTATTAACAATGCAAAAAGCTAAGCTAACATATTTTAAAACACCAAGCATACATGATACATATGTTATTTTAACGATGACCGAAATTATATTGATATGTAAATTAGTTTGATAATATTAGTTATTACTCACTCAGTTTGGGTTTCTTTTTCCTTCCAATGTCTGGAACTTTGAAGTGGTAGTAGTCAAGTTATTTTAACGTAAGGAACCTTAAGCCATTTATATCTGGTTCTGGTAATGTTATATTTGGTAACGCTATCCACTGCTTCCACACCTTCTTCTATAATTGGCACAGTTTTTGGCATTGGAAACACGCGACGTCCTGCAGTAATTATGTTCTTCTTAGAAAAGGGTCTATGCGTATCCTACTGCTTCCCGTTAAATTTAACCACTCCACTTTTACGCATGTCAGCATCTTTAGAACCGTGAAGAAAGTTCCATTCTTTTAACTTCTTTTACAGACAGCAGCGCATATATTTTATTTATTATATTTTAATATTAGAATTTTTAATATATTTGATTTTAATACCACTTTTCACTAATTTTCAAGTTACTTTTATTTTCTGCTTATAACAAACGAACACAAAGTGATTTTAAATACAATTGGAATATAATAAATATAAACAAAAATTATTTGACGTTAGGTCATCCACTACAATACTTAAGGCAAGAAATACACCTTGCGAAAAAATCTTCTTGAAAATAATGTTCGAACATTTACTATACTCTCAGCATGTCTATATGCCGCCGAGTCTACTGACGAGCTGAGTAGCATCAGCGAAATGGCGGCATATATAGACGCTGAAAGACTAAGACAAAAACAACTAAAGGGTCTTTTGACCCAAAATAACAATATTAATAATAAATAGGTTGCCAACTTGTATCGTGTTAACTTACACAAGCATGTGTACAATTTTTTAACAATTTAAGGCATAAAACAAACAAGTTTTTTATCAAAACACATGAAGTGTCAGATCTAATTGACACGTGAGGACCTAACAAAATTATTTTCCATCCAAACCAACTGGAACAAATCCTAAATTACTTGGGACGCAAACAAACGCAACAATATGAAATGCTACCTTTTGGAAGCCGGAAATAAGTATAAACAGATTTAAAAGTAATAAGAGCAATTTAAGCAGACCCACATAAATTTTTTTCTATTGACAAAAGTAATAATCATTAGTTAAAAACCAAAAAGAAAAGAACACTAACAACCAAAACAAACAAACAAGTAAGAGCTATATTCGGCTGCACCGAATCTTATATACCCTGTCCAACGCATTCTCTAGTAAGAGCACATACATTTTTTGCCACCAAAATGGTTTTAATTCACTTTACGTGTCTAAAACACTTTAAAATCGTTTTTCGATCCGCATTTTAACTTTCCACCAATCATTCTTTTTGTTTGAGTACAGGCCCAATTCCTCAAAATATAGGCTTTCGCTATATCTCGGCTATATGGTCCGGTGTATGCAGATATCCACATTTTACCGCCACAGGTTAAATTCGATATAAACAAATGTTCTGGTTTACCAAAGAGTCCAATCTCTGCAAAAATCGGTTTTCACTATATCTCGGCTATATGTAGCCCGATGTCAAACAATTTGTTCTTTTGCTTTCAAATGTCAATTTTTTACTACCGCAGGTCCATCTCGGTTCAAAAAGGTAGAATTTCTCGTGAAATCGGTTTCCACCACTTCTCGGCTATATATGTACATATGGGTCGATGTAAAAAAAAATTTGCTTTTGTTTGTTTTCAAATTTGTGGGTCCGTTTCGGTACAAAAGTGCTCTTGTTCTCCCAAAAGTCCAATTTCTTAAGAAATTAGTTTTTTGTAATCAGAGTCAGTATGTAGATACATTTAGTAATCAGATAATTAAAGACATTCTGTATCATTAAGATTTCGCTGAAATTATTGTTTCTCATTGATAACGTTTAAGTTGACCTGTTATTCGGTTTGAGGAAATAAGAACATAAAACGAAAAAACAAAGAAAGATTATTTATTCCTTGTCTTTGCTTGCTCTTTCAACGTAATTCAATATAATAATAATTCCTTCACTTTTTAGCTGTAAAACGGTTTCGGTAAAATGTCAATAAGCGTGAATTGTGAAATTTAGCTGTTAGATTAAATTTTTGATTTAAAAAAATTTTGATATTTATCCATAAAATAGCAATGCTTACTTTCGCATTTTCTAAACCTACATAAAGTGTTATGCTCTTATTAGACGACACTATAAATATAATTTTATTTAAATGATTAATGAAAGAAAATGTGTCTGTATATTATTGAATTCTTCCTACATTAAAACTGAAATGTGTGAATAAATAACTTTTTAGTGTTTTCTTCGATGAGATAGCAGAAGGTAACTGTGTAATTGCTTTTGTGGCTCTAGTAAACTACACGTCATTGGAGCCGAAGTTTCAGGAGGGTATTGAGACCGGTCCTTCGTAACACCTAGAAGAATATTAAAAGAGTACTTGGGCAATAAATATTTTACAGTAGCTTCGTTCTTATCTCATATACAGACCATACCCGGGCTTAGTTATCTTTGGAAAGTATGGTCTGATGATCCATTAGTATAAATAGTTTAATTTCACTACTACAAAAGGTAGTCTGTAATAATTAAACTCTCAGAGAGAACAATCTTTTCGACTGTAGCTCTGTCTATCGATGACCTCCGTCCTTTACATGTAAACATCTGTAAGCATGAATATTGTCCTACAACAGCTAAGTACGAGACTTATTTTTGTAACTGCATTACAGTATTTTTACAAAACGGCGCCCAACGTGGGGCGAAAGTTGTACTTAACTCAACGTACGCTTTCGTTCCCAATACAAATATATATATTTACATATATATGTATACGTTTATATATAAATAATTTTCTTTTATTTCGTAATAGATTTCACTTATATTTGGGTAGTAGAAAATAGAGAAATTTTATTGTATATTTAGGTGAATATCTATTAGATCTTTTCAGGAATTTCGATTACTTGAAATATCAATCTCAAGTCTATTGACCGATTAGCTCTGTATTTAATGGAGTTTTTCATTTATTTATACTGATACGAAATATCAGCATTTTCACTTATATGCATGGGATTTACATGCAATGTTAGCTGTCCGTCTAGAAGAAATGTACAATATCTGAGTATAATTTTTTTTTTTTGTCTTGCTGGTTTTGTGACTCAACAACAAAATGGTAAATTGACATTCATTAGAGTAGCCCAGTTTAGCCCCTTTATTGTCGAACACTACTACAGCTAGCAATTACCTAACTGCAATTATTTGCAAAGGAAACATATTTATTCTATGAATTATTGAATTAGTGTGAAAAACCGATATTATACCTAAACTATAAACTTAACTTGAACTGTGTTGTTTCAAAATTAAAATGTCAATAGCAAGAACCCACCACCACCGGTTTCAGCTGAGAAGTGGAAAACCATGAGCCCAAGTGTACCATCTATGACCAAAGCAATTTTCATCTAGTATGTATTGAGAATGTTCCATGTGCAAACTCCCATGTGATCTTTCCAATTTGAAACTTCATAATTTACATTCCAATACTGGAACTAACAAAAGAGAACGTCCTCGACAGTTTGTTATAGTCCAACACGCGAAGCGTAAGTAGAAATTTTCTACAAAATTCTCAACGAGAGTTGTTAGATTTTCGTCGGTGACAGCAGAGTGGAGCAGATAACACAAATCACAGACAATCAACAAGGTCCACCTAACCGTTCGCAAAACCTAAACAATCGATTTGCTGCAAACCAAAGTAAATAACCCACAAGAAATTATATTTAGCAATTACAATGGAAACTAATATTGTCGAAAACGGTATTACTAGATTACTTACTTAATTTGAACATATTGCCACACAGCACTCAAGACCCAAATGCACATTAGTTTTAGTAATACGAATAATAACATACCTTTCTACGCAAACAGACTTGATGGATCAGTCACACGTTTTAATATTATAGAATCTTTTGTAGGGTGCTCATCAGCGAATAATAATTTAACGGAAATTTTTCTCCCATATGCAAGAATGTAAATATTCTGTTAGCAGGCAAAGTCAAAGATTTTATTGTCTATCATAGAAGTGTTTGAAACCATTGAATGACAAGTATTTTCAGAGGCTATTCCAGTATAGAGATTTTAAGTCGCCCTACGATATTAGAGAGAAAAAATAGAAACCGAAAACAAAACCTGTGAAATCATTTTCATGTTTTTAAACGCAATTTCGTCTATAATAGACAGATTACCAACGCCAATTTCTGATATAGAGTTAATTGAAAATTACAATGAACCGGCCATTTCTGGAAGACTATCTTAGGGAACGCATTGTTGTTTGCTGTGTTAGACTCCAACACACCACGGAACTAGCCCAAGCCAATGAAAGTAAATCAAACGAAGTAATTTAATAACAATAAATTTAGAAACACAATCCCAACCTAGCTCACTGGCACTGTCCATGTGGATAAGATTGTAAGCGTAATAATGATCACTGTCTTAGTAAAGACTATTCTAAACTTATTTAACCGCCTTTGCCTTATCATAAAGATTGCAGAATTATCTTAAGAAACGTAAAGAAATTTTCGAAATGATATCACCTCTGCTGTTCCAAGGCTACAGCAACGGTCAACTCTTCGAATGCGTTTATTTTTAAAATGCGTAGGAGATGTAACAAATTTTTCTAATTTCCAATATAATCAATACTCCTTGTGATAAACGTTTTTATGCCAAAGTAAAATTTCTATCATTTACGGAGTATGTGCTGCTTGACACCTGTGCGAATATTTCTTGTATTGGCTCGGAGTTAGCTTGAATAAACTGCAGCGAGCTTCCTAACTACCACAGTTGTCATGCTTTGGTAAAAACGGGCGATGGAAATTCACAAGCTGTTATTTGTTGGTTAGAAGTAAATATAAGGTTTAAGGATCAGGAGAGCAGGATAAACTTATTTATAATTCCGTCTATACAATAAAATCTTATTCTTGGAATTGATTTCTGGCGTTCTTTCTGAATATAGCACAATCCATTGACTGCGTAGATAGCTCCCTTTTAAGTAAAACATTTGTATACGAAATACCAGAAGAATTATCAGACAAACAAGAGACTCTAAATGGAATATCTAATGAGTGGGTATATTGATTGACGGAGACTCAACAACAGCAGTTAGAGTCTATTAAGACATTGTTCCCAAATTTTGATCTGCAAGATTTAGAAAGAACGGAAATCATAAAATATGACAATGATGTATGCGGGGCTAAAGCCATTAAACAAAGATTTCACTCAGTATCTCCTGTTGTCGAAAAACTTATGTATGCTGAGTTATATAGAATGCTAGCCTTAGCGGTGATCGAACCTTAGCAATCTGCATGGAGTTCACCAATGAGATTAGTCATTAAACCAAACAAAGTCAAGCTGTGTCTTGATGCTAGGAAGCTGAATTCAGTAACAAAGAAGGATGCTCACCCCTTACCATCCATTGAAGGTATATTTGCTAGACTTCCAAGAGCCAATGTTATAACGAAGTTGAATTTGAAAGATACTTATTGGGAAATTTCCTTAACCGATAAAGTAAAGCCATTGACAGCTTTTATTGTGCCAGGACGTCCCCTTTATCAGTTTGTACTGATGCATTTCTGGCTCTATGCCCCAAGGGTTGGTCGATGACATTATTCCCCAGATCTCCGCAATTCAATTTTTGACAATTTAGATGATCTAATAATTGTCTCCGAAGATTTTAAATCACATCTGTCAATTTAAATCCGTGTAGCAGAGCAATTACGTAAGGCCAATTTCACCAATTTTACAAATCAAAGCTACAAGCAATGTAGTAATTGCGGGGGCAATCATACTGCTAATTACAGGAGCTGCACAGTGTATTCTGTTGTTAAACAGTCCATGAAACCAAAACCAAACCCCGTGACAATTCAGGGACGTAACGTATTTCTTGCCCAGGTCACTTATCATCAAATGGCAAAATCAACCAAATCAGGTATCGTATGCTGATGCTGTTAAAATAACTCTGATGCAAGGAAAAGGTGCCATTAACAAATATTCCACCCAAACATTGATTTAGGCTTCAATTATAGCGGCCTTGAAGTCACTGTGCAAAATCTGGCTCAAACAATAAGTAATTTCACAACAACAATGACTAGTATGATGCAAGAAATGCTGCGTGTAAAATACAGTGCTTTTGTCAATGGACCATGAACACCATAAAAATATTTTGGAACACAACCGGCAGTCGCCAACATAAAATGGACCCGAGCACTTCCTAACGGACACCCAAATCTATAACATCTGGAATTTTTGTCTGTCGGATGGCCAATATGTAGGTTCCCCATTTGAGATGGCGTCTAAAGCCATTTTATAACTGAGTTGAAAAATGTTCGACCCTAGGAGCCCAATATTGTTTCATGTATTGTAGTCTCCAACTGAGAAATCGAGTTCCCAGAGATTTATAAAATTCCTCATATTGATCCGCAGATATTGTGAATCTAGGAGGCAAATAAGCTATTGCTATAACTATATCTTAACTAAATTTTCCAAACAAATTTTCACTAATATTAGTAAAAAATAGTGTTTGAGTCTTGACTTTATTAAAAGGCTGTGCCACCACATGTCCTACCCTCGGATCTTTTAAATCGTATAGTGTGTAGCCATTTATTTTAAAAATACTTTCGTTGTCAAATGAGTCTCGGAGATGAGCATTACATCAATACCTTTTCTGTTAGGAAATGCTCGAGTTCACTTTTATGTCGGCAAATGCCGTTAGCGTTCAGAAATATATTTTATGGTGTTCATGGTCTATTGACAATAGCCTGAAACAATGTATTTTGCATGCGCAGCATTTTCAGTCATTAGTTTTGATAATTTTTGGCTTGTTAGCAGTTACACAACACAAGCTATCGCAACTTTCAATACGTTTTTGTGTACCCATATTCTCTGACAGTTCTGCCACTAAAACAGACCCTGTACGTTTGTGGCACCTCCACAGTAATTTTAGGATGCTACAGTTATTTGAGATAATAAATGGATCTAATTTTTGATGATTTTGAACTTTCAATAATGAAAAATGGTGGTGGCAGTTTTGGAAGCGGCATCTTTATCTCTGGATATTTTTGGCATCGATGATATTTTAGCCGATTTAGGACACCGCTCGTTTTATTACTGCATTATATCTGTCAATTCACTTGGAATTCGGGTTCCTGAATGTTTTTAATAATTGTATCAACGGTTGGGTGAAGAATATGATCCTGAGGCAGATGATGTGCCGACGTACCTAAATTTTCTAAAGTAAGTATTGTCAATAAGTCACCAGTTGGTTGAGTAAGAGAAACTGAGCGAGCACGAGAATTGGTTTGCCCGTAAGGTAATTACAATCAGTAGTTTTTACTTGTGTTATTGGCATTAGAGCCTCTATCTCACTGTAAGATAAGCATTTGCCAACTACACTCACTTCACAGTTAGTTATATTTGAAGAGCGCATAGGAGCAATCTTCAATATCACTTTCCAATATTCTTTCCACCTACTGATAATTCAGCCCGCTGAAATGATGTCCGAACTACATGAAGTACGTGTAAGATATGATTTGTTTTATTTTTGAAGTTTAATTACAGGAAGAGGTATAAAAAGTTTACCTATTAGGAATACCAACCATACGTAGTAATATTTAATTTAACACTTCCATCAGCTTCAGTATTATTCTTTTTATGTATTACTTATGTATATAATTCAATAGATTAGTTTTAATGCCAAAGAAATAAAATTTAATAAATATATTTACATAAATATTATTTCCAATACGCTGAAGAAAGAAAACTCTCTCATAAAATTTTTTATACTCTTTTGGGATTGCTATATATACACACCATCCTGGTATTAAATGAATCCAAAACTTTTACTGTGTAAGAGTTTCTTTCTGGCAGAATGCGAATGAGCATGTTCTTTCAAGATTGTGAAGAGGTTTCAAAGCTTAAATTAAATCTACCTTTCGGCATACCACAGGGTGCTTTTGTACGGGAGTTATCTAAGAAAATCAAATCGTACTTGCGTGCAGGTGGATACGTAAGCGCCACATGAGCTATGGTAAGCTGAAAAACAGCTTAAATACAAATTAGAAATGACCAAAGCGTCGACCACTCTGCTGGACAACGTATCGTTCATAAAATGTGGTTGAGGTGTGACCATAACTGTTGACCAATAAGTTTTCTGTTATTAACATCCATGTTGTATATTTATCTTCGTTATTTTTATGGTATGAATGCAAGGTATGATTCCGCTGCTTTTTGCGATTAAATGAATATTTGCTTATTTTATTTATTAATAAATATACCGCACAAAAATTACAAGTCCAGCACAAAAATTTTGATAGATGAGACAAAAGGTAAGTGGATAGTCGTTTTGAAAGTTTACGTCTGAATTTTATTTGAACAGTGGTATATATTAAAATATTCCGCAAAATATGAATCGTAAACTTTTGCTATAAGTCTCTGAATACCCCAAAACAGAAAATTTACCCAGAATGTCGAAATTCTAGGCTGGAGCTTGTAAAAATTATTTTATTGTACAGTGTAATTTCCATAATTTTATTTCATACATGAATATTTAAAACAGATAATTTAATTATTTTGCATTGGCGAACGCTAGTTTAAATGTTTTTTCCTAGCGAAATAAATGTGTTCTATTTTATTATTTTCCAACTTCCGTTTAGCAAATTTTTGTAGCCTAAAAAGAAAGGGAGAAAAATCTTGTTATTAAGTATTATTATGTGCAAAACAAATTTTGTTAATGTCGAATATGATACTATTAAAAACATTGTTGCCTCAATATAGTGGATGATCTTGTCTATCTTTATCTAACTTGAAACTTTTTACAAAAACTATTTTTATACCCCTTACCAAAATAATGTATAAATAGACGTGTTTTACAACACCTATTTTAATGCCGTTACACAACTTATAGATCCAAATACGACCGTAATCGTAATTAAAATATCTTTAGCAATACAAATACGAAAGTTAACAAAATCGGCTTTAAATTAACTTACAGACAAAATAATTAATGATTAAAATTTAAAATTTTACGTGCATTTACTGTTTTATAAAAAAAAAAGTAAAACGAAGCTTAGGCTGAACGTTTGCTGATCAAGAGATTAGCCAGTAGTACCATCTACTGCGCCACCGACGCACAGTGGCTCGTTTCGACTTTTTTCCGTTAAAACCATAACTTTTGCACTAATAAAGATATTTTAAAAATTCAAAAAGGTAATAAGAGAAAACATTTACTGCTATAAAACTATATACCACATGTGTTCCAATAAGTACAGGGCATTGCAAAATGACTGTTAAATATAAAAATATTTTTGGTACAAATTTTATATTTTTAATTTTTATTAAAATTCTTATTGGCGTTAAAGATTTATATTATTGAAATATTTTTAATGTTAATGACTTAGCTATAAATATTTTTTGTATTATTTTATATAATACCGTCTTTAGAACTTTTAATAATGGTAAAATATTTGCGTTATATGAACTTTTTACTGGTTAGTTCTTTGCAAAGTATTCATCTACATTGGGAGCAATATCTAATAAACTTAGCATTTCAGAACTAAAGTTATTTATTACCAAATCCTTTTGTGATCTAAATATCTTTGTGATGAAATGAGTTGATCTGATGATGAAAGCAATATGTTGAAGAGGTTTTATTTTCTCTAATGCGTGAAATCTTGCACGTGTTCGTGTATCTAAAATTTTTATAGTCTTTATTTCAACTCTCCTGGACTTCTTCTGAAAGTTCTCCAATTGGTAAGCACTGATATTCAATTAAATTTTCCATGTGCCAAAAATTTTGTGTACCGTGCGTAAGCTTTTTCCGGATACATTTGGGTTAAAAGTTAGAAAGTTTTTGACGCATATTCTTCAAATTTTGATCCGTTGACATATTCTTTACAGTTTAGAACATTAAGAATAATAGGAAACCTTTTAATAATATTTATATCCACGCCAGTAATTTGAGCAGTAATTTCATCATTATTAAAAACTGATTGCGCAGTATTGCCGGCATTCTTATTTCCATATCCATACTTTGGATAGTCTAGTTTTAGTGCAATTTTTTAAAAATTATTCTTGCGTGAGTATTCCTTTTATTATCTGTATTTCTTTTGATGGTGTATTCTCTAAAAGTTTCTCCCACCCTGAAAATTGTATATAAAAGCAACAAAATGAACTTCATACACCTAAGTTTAGCTTGCAATGGCAAAATTCCATATTCGTAGTTGTTATTATCACTGGTTGAATCCTTTAAATTTTGAAAGTCTTTCTGCGCTGTTTTACAAATAGGGCATTTTAAAGTTTTGTTCCGCCTCTGTGAAAATGTTCAACCTTTGTTTAACAGCTAGTGTAAAAGAACCTTCAGCATCGGAGTTTCTAAATAACTCAAACAGCTCGGAATTTTTCAGAGGCATCTCTATTCATTTATTTTCCGTCTAACACAATTTAAATAGTGAAAATAAATAATTTATTTGCTATCCTATGTATTTGTTACGTAACACGTCTTATCGCTGCGCTGCCTTATTGAAAGGATTCTTAAGACTAACTTAAAAGTATAATTTGTACCTTATTTATAGTGAACAAGTCCTTGTTCTGTAGGTGATTGTTTTGTTAATATTATTTCTTCCTTTAGGATAATCGCATCCGTATTAAATTTTCTTGTACATTTTTTGGTGTTATTTTCCTTGTGTGCCTGATGCATATATCATCATATTACACTACTGATGCGATAAATATATAATATATATATATATATATATATATATATATATATATATATATATATATATATATATATATATATATATTGCTTTTTTAAGACCAATTGCTTAGAATTATCTAATATTTTTTACCACCTTAAAAATTGTGCGTAGTATTGATACTTGGTGGAAAGTCTTTACGCCCTATACGGGCGTGGCAATGTTTGAAAGCATTTTTAGTGTTAAAAGTTTTTTATTAAATGCTTTTTGAATCTTGGCGAAATCTTTATTTAGATAAAAGTTATATGACTTTTAATGAAAAAGTCATATATCTATTACACTACGTATTTTCGCCTTAATAACGAGGTTGTGATAGTTTTTTCTTTCTTGCAAGTGAACGGGCAGGATCGGGCAGCCAAATTTTTTTTTATTATTAGTATACAAGAAAAAAAGTGCTCATACTAATACTACCTGAAACTTCGTGTGACTTTATTAGTTCTACTCTATTTAATTGACCAAAACTACCCAAATATAGGGCTTTTGAAGAACTCCGCCTACTAATGAAAAAATAAACTCAACAAATTTTTTTGTCGAATTTAAATAGTAAACAAACAACATTTTTTAACAAAATCAAAAAGTATTAATCGGTTAAAACTTTGTGTGAAAAATAAATCTTAACGTAAAAGTTTTGTTCCAAATTAACTTTTTACCGTAAAAAAAAATTACGAGCTTCGAGCGCCACAACAGCCGAAATTTTTATTCTTTTTAAGAATGGCTTTTTGATTTTTGATCAGTAAAATATAACCTACAATATGACTTAGCTTAATTTTATAAATTTTATATTCGAATTTTATTTTGCCACGGTTTTCCGAAAAATGAGCCACTGTACGACGCTCGTCGGAACTTCTATGAGAAATTTACCATTGTTTTATTTTATTATGTTTGATTTTATATTTTGCTGAAATGTACAAGGTATGCATGCATGTGTGTATATATATACATAAGTGTTTTTTTTTCTGCAAGAGAAGCAAGAAAATCTCAAAACAGAACTAAACAAACAAGTATGTACATACAATAATAAGAAATAGAGGAAAAGTAAAGCAGTGTTTATCAAACGCACACTGTCACATTTTTCCTCGTCATTTTCTTTGTAACGATGTGATGCACAGCTTAACAAATATTTAATAAATTTAATTTAGTCATCGATTGATCTTCGATGTATATGGTTGGAGTTTACTTCTTTGTTCGTGTTTCAATTAAAATTATCATTCAAAATCAGTGTAAATTGCTTAAAAATATTATTAATTTTAAGCACATATAGAAAATGTATAATTTCATGATTTAAATATTTTCCAGGTGCATATTCAATCCGTTTTGCAAATAAAAGTTTTGAACTTTTATATAAAACAAATTCATTAAAAATCACGATTTTATTTTCATTTTTAAATATTTTTTTAGTCATATAAACCAAGAAAAACAAGTAAGAAAGCTATATTCGGCTGGGCCGAATCTTAAATACCCTTCACAAAACTAACGTAATTTAAATTATATTAATATTTTATTTTACATGTTTAGCTTATCTTAATTTATATATCTCATATGAAAATAAATGTGCATACATAGATGTTATGACAACAGTAACTGAGTATGCAACTTTTATGATTTGTAAATACAAATACAATTCGCTAATACTTTTGCTTTTAAACATAATTTTATGATTTATTATTTTATTATTTAAACTTTTCTTATGTATTAAACTTTGTTGTTTTTTATAAATATAAAAAAATACATAATTTGAAAAAAGTCATCAAAGGTTTCATCATATGAAAAAATTAAAGGGGCATCTAGCAGCTGTTATTCTGTGGAATGTAAGAGCATACTTGTAAATATATATATATACAAATATATGTATGTATGTATGTAAGAAAACTGATAAATGGTTTATTTTATAAAGTTGTATGTATACCAAACTACCGATCGATGGCTTGCATTATTGCCGTTGTGTCTCTGGTCTGAATCTCACTTAACTTTATTTTGTAATTTTAAAAGGTTTGAAGGGTATAAATATAATTGAAAAAAAGTCATCGTTGGTTTCATAAATAAAAAAACATTAGCTATTGTAAGAGCATCTTGTGGCTGTTATTCTGTGGAATGTAAGAGCATACTTAGGCTACTAATTATACATACATACATATGTATGTGTGTGTAGGAAACTGTATATATGTTATATTATTATAAAACCTGTAAGTATACTACAAAGCATAATGAGATTCGATGGCTCAGGCGGTTAAATGGTCTGCATTATGTCTACTGGTTCGAATCTCACTTAACTCTATTTTGCAATTTTTAAACAATAGGATATAAAAGGCTATATTTTTTATCTCTAAACCGATTTCAATATTTTTAATTTTTTGACCTAATAACTATGCTAAATAATAAAATTTTATTCCAGCTTTAAAACTCAAGGAAAAATTCAAAAACTCATACAAAATGTGCGAAATTTTCGAGGTGGTCTCAGATTTTTCTCATATCTCAGAACTGGGTGGACCGATTTTGTTGAATTTAAATAGCGATCCTCGTGGACAATATGCAACATACAGTGAAAGAACTTGAAGTTCCTAAGTCAAATAGTTTTCAAACTTGATTTCAACAACTCACAGACGGACAGACGGACATCGCTCAATCGTCTTTTTTATGCTGATTCCAAATATATATACTTTATAGGGTCGGAAATGAATATTAAAAAATTACAAACGGAATCAAACTTAGATATACCCTACACAGTATGTGAAGGGTATAACAAACTTTGTTGTGTATACACATACAACAACAACGTAAAAATTAAACAAGCGCTGCTTTCAATGGTTTTATATGACTAAATAAACAATTTTGTGTTTCTATAGGCTGTGTTGCCGGCTTTTGGGTTTCTTCACGCATTTGTTTATGTGTAGTTGCGTTTTATGTAAAGTATTTTTTAAGGATATTTTAGTTTATTTATTTTTATTATTCTTTAACATTTTGTTTGTATATATTTTAATTTATGTACATTTGCGCTATACACATAATCAATATACTTACGCATAATATACTACGCCATTCGCTTGTGTAAAATTTTTTATTTCATGTCATGAATCGAAAACTTGTTGTATATTTGCTTACAGAATAAAATATGTTTCATATATTAAATATTTATTTAAAAATTTATATTTTGTCACATTTCTTCAGAGTTTTACTTAAATAAATAATTACAATATAATACATATATATAATTTTTGTCAAGAATACTTCTTAAATTTTATTTCGTTCCCTTTGGAAAACTTCGTCAAAAGTTATTGTTATATAAAATAAAATGGCAAGCAATACAAAAATTTTAAATTAGTAAACTAGTTTAAACTGATTTGAAATTTTCTTAAAACCAGTTTTAACATATTTGATTACCTCATCTATATTAATGTCACAAGGGCAACATTTGATCCTGATCAGAGATTCTAATTGAATATCGGAAAGTCTTTTTCTGTGCTTATACAGAATATTTTTAAACTAGAAAATGCAACTTCGCAGTTGTATGTTGAGCCAAACATTAAAAACATTTATAAACAGCTTATAAACAGATCTTTGAGATAATCGCAGCACTACGTGTAGAACTGCTGTTAGATGCCCCGTTTTCACATTATTTTAAATGTTGATATGCAATTTGTTTACCTGCTTTTCAAAAATATTTTAAATCATAAATTAGATAATGTTTTATGCTAATTAAAGGTACTTACATCTTATTACCATTTTCAAAGCAAACCCTTTTTGGGCTAAAGTTTTATTACAGGTACAAAGTGGGCACAAACAATAAAATTGTTGGATATATTTTTTTTTTTTTTTTGTTAATTTTTCTAAATAGTTATAGCCATAAAAACATTACACAGCAAAATATTTGAAAAATCTTAATTAATGAATATCTTATGTTGTTGAATTAGGGGATTAGTTGGCTTATTACGTCAATAAAATTAGAAGTATCTATTGCAAATTAAAATGTAAAAAAAGTCCTTAATATCATTAACACAAGTCTAATAACAGAAAATCTGTTCATACAAACTGTATTTTTCTTCAAACAAATTAAATAAAAGTGTTTACGGCAAACAAATCATGTTTTAAAATACACATTTTCTTAGAGATGCCAAATTGATAATTGGCAACACTTATTTATTTCTTGTCTTCATTTTTCAGCTTCGGCCTCACACGTATAGGACACTATACATGTATTTACCCGCGGGTATAGGCTTGATAAATACTGATTTAAATCTATATTTCTTATTACTAAAATAAAATTGAATGGTGATTTCCTTTCTGGCAAGTAGCATGCATAACATTCGTGTACATTTTTTGTCAACCCGCACGAACCCTTAAAAAGTGTGTTTGTTTTATACATTTCAATGGAACAAAATAATTTTATAATTTTACACTAAACGTTAATGTTTTTACCGAGTTTGTCAATTTTGTGGACTGTTTAAAATTCGGTTTTGAATATTGCAATTTTTTTTGCGAATTTTCGCATTTTTGCAGAAGGTATCTACTTTATAACTGTTTATCGAATTTATAAATAATTTAAAATCTCTTTCTTAGTTTTGCAAAATTTTTGCGAATTTTTGTGCTTTTTTACCGCATTTCGCAAATTTTTTGATTTTCTGGACCAGATGTCTTTTTTTATAACTGTTTATCGAATTTATAAAAAATTTTAAATCTCTTCCTTTTGCATAATTTTTGCAAATTTTCTTGCTTCTGCACCAAATTTGTTCTTTGCAACAGTTTGTCGATTTTATAAACTGTTTTTAAATACATTGATGCCTCTTCAAAATTTTGCACATTTTTCACTATTTGCCAATTTTACAATTGCTTAAATGTGTTAAAACTATTTGAAATCGATTACTGATTCTTTAAAATTTTTCGCACATTTCATGATTTTTGCATATATTGAAAATGTGCATAAACCATTTTGCAAATTTTTTGCAGTAAATTGTAGTTGCTTGAAGCAATATAATGTCGTAATAGCCAGAGAAGATCGAAAATATATTGCAATATAAAATGTATTGCAATACAGATGTAAAAAGTGTATTTTGTTACCCTCACATATTATTTGAGTGCTATACATGGCACATTTTCACACTTTATTCGTGTAACATATTCAGAAAGGAAAACGACAAACTTTTACATGCTTGCATGTTTTGTCACAATGGAACAGAAACCCTAGTTAAAGGTAGCATAAGTGCGACATGTATGCCAGAATGGAAATCGACATAATATTGGTTTTAACTTATCTTTTTAATATATAAATTATATCAGTAATTTATTTTAATTCTTCAAACTCTATTTTTATTTTATAATTATTTGAATTTTAATCAGGCTTGAGCTCTGAGTTTTCTTCAATTAATACTATGTTCACACTTCTTAAGTTAAATATGTTTAAGCAACTTTTTAAACACTGTTAAACAACACCGTTCACACTATAATTTGTTGTGTTTTGCTTTGACATATTGTAATATTTTTTAACAGGCGCACGAAAATTAAAAGTTTTGTAAATAAAAAATATATAAAAAGAAATTATAAGAATTTGTGGATTTTATTTAAATTATGTTAACACTGTCATCACAATTATTGAAAATATATCTACAGAAACCAAAAAAGAATATTATAGAAAGCGTTGCGCTCAGATACAAAGGAGCAATTGAAGCTATTATTATTGATGGCAGAGGAATCAAATAAATTCGTTTATGAAAAAATATTGTAGCAGTTGGTGGTCGATGGCAACCCAAACTCAAAAATTCTACTGAAAGTATCTCAAGACACTCCCTGTGCCTTTTATATGATTTGAATTTGTTTAAATCTTAAACATGTTCTGTTACTGTGTTTTCAAAACAACCAAATGTTAGGAAGAACATACAAAGATTACTTTCTGTCCATTTTTAATTTTGTACCAATTCCTTTCAGTTTCATCATTTTGTTGTATTATTGCTTGGATGATTTTATTTTTATCACAAGCAGCAATTTCAACTTTTTTTATTTTTGTGTTTGTTGTTATTTGTATCATTTATATGAAGTATTAAGTCCAATTAAAATTCAAATCATTAGAAAATTAAAAATAGAGTTCGAAGAATTAAAATAAATTAATGAATATAAAAGTCGGTAGGCTCGGCGAAAAATTTGTAGAGTTGTTAACTCTTAATTCAAAAAATGATTTATTCGTTATTAAGCAATTTTATTTGTTAACTCTTCATATAAACGATACAAATAAAAACAAGTAAGAAAGCTATATTCGGCTGGGCCGAATCTTAAATACCCTTCACAAAACTAACGTATTTTCGGTACAAAAAAGTGTTTAAGTTTACTAAAAAGTCCAGTTTCTTGAGAAATCGGTTTTCGCTATATCTCGGCTATAAATGGGACCATGTTAAAAATTTTTTTCTTAAAATATTTTATATTTTACTACTATGGTCCATTTTTGAACCAATAAGTTTAATTTCTTGAGAAATCGGTTTTGTTATATATCGGCTATATGGACTGATGTCCAAAAAATATTTTTTGCTTCCAGATATCCATATTTTACGACTACATGCTTATTTGGTGTGAGAACGTGTTCCAGTTCACCTAAAAGCTCTTGAGATATTGGTTCTATATCTCGGCTGTTGTGGACCGATGTCGAGAAAATTTTTTTTTTCTAATGCCTACTTAAATCAAAAAAATTTTTTTTAAATTTTAATACAAATTGCAATTTTTCCGAGGTAACCCCGGTGTTTCGGATATATCTCAACTAGTCGTGAACCGATTTTACTGAATATTGAAAATTACAAACGGAATCATTAAATTTATATATACCCTACAGTATGTGAAGGTATAAAAAGTGAGAAACATGGAAACAGAGTTCAGAGAAGGAAAAGTTTGCGCATACAAAGGAGCGATATCTGAAAGAGGCCGACGCAATCACATAAAACGTGATTTTTAGAAAAATTGGTAAATAAGGTTACCGAAGGTATAATCTCATTATTGCAGACGTGATTCAACAAAACTGTACTTTGAAACTGCTTTTCTTCATGCGAACAAATATATGACTTTACCTGAGGTGACACAAACCTGGAAAACAAAGCTATGAAATTGTCTTAATAGTAGTTAAACTACTCTATTTTCAAACTCAAAAGAGATAAGTGATGTTTCTGTTTCATTCAGAAACAAAATGTGTCAAAATTTCGCATGAAAAACATAGGAAGAAAAAAAAAATGCGACAAGAAAACCTTCAGATATAGAAAATAGGGCTATGTGCCGTGGTTTGTATGGACATGCAAGCATTAGAATTAGTACCACAATTCAATGCCAATTCGGCATACTACAAGTTCAATTTACAATCTTCTAACACACCAATCGGACAATTTTTTTATGGATGAAACTGCAGGAAACCTTACTGATTCGGTTTCACTAATGAAGCATTTAAGGAATTTTTGGACAGATCTCCAGATATTCACCACATTAATATTTATTCAGACGGTTGCTTTATCAAAATCGCAACATCACGTTATCTAATGCTATTCTCTACTCATGTGAAGAACGCATTCTCCAATCGTACTTCATACAGTTCGGACGTAGTCCGGCTGAATTATCTGTGAGAAGTGGAAAAAATTTTTGCTTTTGTTTTGCAAAACACCCGTAATAGGTGAAAATTGATTTATATTTGAAACTCTTTAGTGTTTATTGAACAATTAAAAATAAATAATAAAATAAACAGTTACAAAAATAAATAATAAAATAAAAACAAAAAAAATAATGAAAAACACTTTAATTCAAAAAAATAATAGAAAATCTTGCAATGCAGAAAAATAAGTAAAACTACTGATAGTTATTATCTTACGGCCAAACCAATTTCTCGTGCACCTCAATTTCTTTACTCAACCAACTGGTGACTTATTGACAATACGGTTACTTGAGAAAATTTTGTTACGTCGGCAACATCATCTGCTTCAGGTTCATATTCTTCACTCAACCAAGTGGATAATATTATTAACAACGTGCAGAAAACCAAAGTCCAAGTCGGAATAGACATATAAATTACAGTAGTAAAGCGAGGGTGGAGCTCTAAATTGCCAAAATTTTCATCGGTGCCAAAATTTCTAAAGATAAAGAGGCCGTTTCCATAAACTCCCGCAACCGTTTTTCATTATTGAAAGACACAAAACGATGAAGTCCCTGCAACGACTAAATCTTCGAAACCACCTCCAATTTATCTCACAGAAAAATTCTAATGCCCTTGTTAAAAACTAATTTAGGCAACTGATGAAGGCTCCTTTATGTAATACCCATAAAACGTAACATTGAGACACTAAGATGGAAACTAATACTGAAAACTGTTTGAAAAGGCACAGACTGATGTGTGGATCCTTTTGAGGTAAAAGGAGCTTCAAGTGACCTAGGCTTCAAAGTTAAAAACGTTAGTAGTTTAAAAATCGTGAAAAAATTCCCATACCAATGTTCCGTGTGGAATTGGAACCAAATGATAGTAAATTAATAAATTAAATAACTGTTACACCGAAAAATTACTGTTGAGGAGCCCAACAAACGTACAGGGTCAGTTCAGTGCCACAACTGTCTTGAATATGGGCATACAAAACGTATTGCAAGTTGCCAACAGTTTACGTTGTGTGTGGGAACTACATAGTACGGCTAATTGTAACAAGCCGAAAAATAATCAAAACTACAAAAATGTAATTGTGGTGGCAATCATACTGCTAATTACAGGGGTTGTCCGGTGTATTCTGTGGTTAAGCGGTCCATGATACCTAAACCAAACCGCGTGACAGTTCAGGGATGAAACGTATTTCCTGCCCCTGTCCCCAAATGGCAAAATCACAAATCACGTATCGTATACTGATGCTGTTAAAAAATTTCTGAAGCAAACGGAAAAGTGGAATCAACAAATATTTTACCAATTACGGACTTAGGCTTTAATTATAGTCGCCTTGAAGCCACGGTAGAAAGTCTGGTGCAAACAATAAATAATTTCACAACCACAATGACTAGCATGATGCAAGAAATGTTGCGTATGCAGAGTACATTTTTTCAAGCTATTGTCAATAAACCATGAATACCATAAAAATATGTTTCTGGAACGCTAACGGCATTCGCCAACATAAAAGTGAGCTCGAGCAATTCCTAACGGGAAAAAATGTTGATGTAATGCTGATCTCCGAGACTCATTTGACTACGAGGAGTATTTTTAAAATAAAAGGTACACTCAATACGAGTCAAAAGATCCGAGGGGTAGGGCACGATATAGTTATAGAGTCAGTTTATTCGTCTCCTAGGCTTACAATTTCTGCGGATCAATATGAGGTATTTTATAAATCTCTTGGAACTCACTTTCTGGCAGCTGGTGACTACAATGCAAAGCACACATGTTGGGGTTCCCGTCTAATTACTCCCAGAGGTCAAACATTGTTCAACTCAATTACTAAAATGGGCTTAGATGTCATATCAAGTGGGAAACCTACATTTTGGCCGTCCGATCGACAAAAATTCCAGGTGTTATGGATTTTGACGTCACAAAGAACATCTCAGAGAGTTAGTTGATGTTGAGGCCTCGCTAGATTTGTCTTCCGATTACTCTCCTATTATTGTATCCATTCACATTCCACAAAGATACGAGTAACCTTTTTCACATATAAATGTAATAAACCGTATTAATTGGCTAAAATTAAAAAGTACCTCATTAATTCTCTGCAGATATTCAACGTGTTGTAAGTGAAAGGAGAAAACAAGGAGGAGTGGCAGCAACACAGATCTCCCAGCATAAAGCCAGACTTAGAGAATGCACAACACGATTAAGAAACTTGCTAGCATCTGGAAAAACTGCATCGTTTAAAAATATTTGGAAAATCTTGATGTCTGATAAGCCAGTTGGTAGCAATATTCACACATTTACATTTGCCGATGATATACTTGCCTAATTACAAACAAAATGAATCAAGAAGCGTCCCGACATCTACAGGTATATATTGTTCAGCTTGGTTAAAACTCTGGAGAATAAAAATGAACAGAATTGTGCTCACGTGACATTTGCACTACGAAGGCAAAGATGTCCGCCAATTCGTATAAATAATCAAATTATCCCCCAACACTCACGCGTAATATACCTTGGTATTCACCTAGATTAGCGGCTTGGAAGTTCCACAGTGAAGCAAAATTTACACAAGTGAAGCTTAAATTGGCTCTGCTCCATTGGTTAATAGGAGGAAACTCCACGCTCAGCCTTGACTGTAAACTTTAATATATAAATCGCTTATGAAGCCAATATGGTTTTACGGTGCGCAACTATGGGCACAGCTTCAGCCTCTCTTGTAGAAAAATTCAAAGATGACAGAACAAAACTTTACGTTTAATTACTTCGGCTATATGGTATGTCAGAAACTTAAATATTCATCGTGACTTAAATCGCCAAGGTCGCAGGAAAATATTTAATTAAACTTGAGTCGCATCCTAAACCCCTTGCACGCAGTATTTTGAACCATCGTGGCCACATTCGATTAAAAGAGGGATACTGCAGCTCTAATCAGCAATTCCGCAAATAATGTTCCGTGTATAATGAAAATTAATAAATTATAAAGAGATATTAAACTTTAGCGTTAAGTCTGACATTGGTCGGGCTTAATTAATTTTATATGTAGACTTAAAATTTGTAAACTTATTGTTAGTTCAATTATGAAGATTCAATAAATAATTTAAATATTAAATTAAAAAAATTGTGAAGAACGAAATATAACTATTGAGAAAAAGTACTTAGTTGTTGGACATACAGAGATAGAATGTGATGCAACCCATTCTCTTATCGAAAGAAAGACGAAAAATAAAAATAAATTGCCGTCACAGTTTGTGCAAATTATTAAAGAAATATCCATCACGTCTAGACGCACATCATTTGGATTACACGTGTTTCTTAGATTTTGAAAACTTCGAAGCGATATTTATCAATTAGACCAGGTAATAATTGAAACTATTGTGTTTCTTTTATTAATTTTAATTTAAATTTCAATTGCAAATTTAATTTTGGGAAAAAGCAGGTGATGATACCGTAAATATATTGCGTGCTCTTGCATATGATCCTTCAGGGTCATATATTTTAAAACAAATATCACGGACGAGTATGAGCTTCTTCCACATAGAACGAAATGATGTACAGCACGCATCAATGATAAAATTTTTGTTAATTTTAATAATGAATTTTCCTTATTATAATTTGTTAGGATCGCTACAGAAAAAAGCCCTATGTTACATTTATGCTCTGAAATGAAACTGAGAAAGCTCTATCTCAATTTAGTTTTTTATATATTTTAAAATAAAAAAAGTGTTTTGAAAACTGAATTCGACCTTCATTTTAATAATAACCTGCATCAAAAAAATTTAATTTTTATCAATTAGAAATTTAAATGTGTTTTTTTACCTTTGCTGTAAAGTCTCAATTATGCAAGTTAGGCCTTTCTACATGAGACCATCGATATGTATATTTATTATTTTTTAAAATATAACAATTTCAAAAGTCATCAGCGTTGTCACTTACTGGTTATCGTACATGTTTAGGTTTTAAACTTTTGAGCGCTAAAGTAATTTTTCAAATAAATTATTGCGTTACTAGCTTAATGCTATTATGAGAATACAAGAAGGTCCAATAAATGTTTTAATTATTACATTTTGGTAAAGGGTATTTAAGGTTCAGTGAATATAACACTCTTACTTGTTTTAACTTAAAATTATCTAAAATTTTTAATTATTATTGTTTTTGCTTTGAATACCCAAATTAAATACATATATGTATGTACATATATTTTATTATTTATTAAATTTTGATATGTGAAGGCACTTCTATACATAATATTCAAGTTATGTAGTATAATATCTTAAATTTTTTTGTATATATTACAATTTCTCGTAAGTACAAGCAGCTGGCTCATTTAGGCGAATTTAGATGTTGACATTCTCAGGAAGAATTCGCAACAACAAAATATATTGGATTTTAAGGCGAATTCATTTGCATTCACCTTGTAATAAGTTCGCCAAGACGGGCCATGTGTTTGCATTTACAATTAATTAATTCTGTTAAAAACAAAGAAAAATATTAATATGAAATTTTGACAGCAAAAACTAAATAGTTTATAGGAAGAAACAGTCAACCGATCATTTAGGATATTGGAGTTGAAGCGAAATCAAACCAGTTTCACATCAAAAATATGTAGTTGCTGGTCTAAAAAATTGTATTATTAATTGCCTACCTATTCTTACATACTTACTTACGTTCTTTTGTTCCAAATTTTTCTCCCTATACAATGCTACTAATTACTTCTAAAAAATATAGAAAAAGAACCTCGCCTTTTAGTTTTCAGTGTTCCTCACTATTAGATAATGAGAGAAATGCTTGTTTAATCCAATTTCACCGAATTTATGCATATAGCTAATATACACAATTCAATATTATAATAACAATACCACTTATCAAACTTTTATCTTTTAGGCCACTGCTTAATAAAATTTTTAATTTTTTTGATTAAACCAACTGGTTTGCATATGCATATATGTACATAAAATGGAAAATCAAAAACAACTTGAAAAATAACTTTAAAGAGAAATATTTGAAATGCCTTCTAATGTTTTACAGTTGGTCAATCGAATAATGCAAACCCAGCAAAAAAATTCAACAAACCATATGCTACAAGTTTTATTAATTATTATTTTGTTATTATTTATATTTACAATTTTATTTTGTATAAAACCTGTCCATCCATGGGCCACAAACCTGAGAAAGAAAACTACAGCAACAAACCGCAAACATTTACAATTTATAAACAAAACAACTTGTAGTCAGTTGTTACTACTAAACCATGAATGAATAATATAACAAACAAACTTTTTCAGACCAAAAAGTAAATAAAGAAACCAACAGCAACATTCCTTTATTATTTAAAGTTTACGACGCAAAGATCTTTAAAATAATGTGTTTGTTATTATGAAAATTTATGTGTAGCCGAATCAAAGGTAGCAGGCGACAAAATATAAAAGGTTTGAAAATGTTAATAAAAATTAATTTACATTACAATACACTACAAGAAAATGATAATGTAAACTAAAAGAAAAATCCTTGAATGTGGCTTCCAAAATAATTAAGTTTTATTTGGTGAAATTTAATTTGCCAAATTTAAGACAAAATTCTTGACTAGAATTGTATTCCTCATTCTAAGAATGTGCCCTTTAATCCATATTCTGCATCATTATTGATAAAAAAAGGCATTTGAGCGATGTGTCTGTCTCCAGTTAGTTGAAATACCGTTTCTGGAAAAAAACATGACTTAGAAACTAAATTTAAGCGCAATCTGCGAAATTATACTATGCACAGGCTGTGATTGAAATTCATCCTAATCAATCGGGAATAGCTGAAATACATATATCCGTAAAACTAGAGGTAGTTCGGAAAAATAGGAATTTTGTAATTACAATTTTCTAAGTTTAAAGTTAATAATCGATTTGATTAGTCGTAAGAGGCAAAAAATGTTTTGTATATCCGTTCACATCTAGCAGCGATATAGCTAAAACCGGTTTTGAAGAAAATAAGTTTTATCAACCCGAACGCTTTTGATGGCAAACTGCACGTTGAAACCATAGCTGCCAGATGAAATAGGCATAAAATCGTCCAATTTGGGAGAAAATCGTCAAAATGATTTTACCCTCAGAATATACACTATTTTGTATTGCAAAATTCATAATTTCCGTCGAATCGACTAATGGATATATTGAAAAGGATGTAAAGAACGATCTGAATATCTGAAATTTTCAATGCCTAGTTTTTTCAATTTTTACTTATGTATTTAATTAATATAAAACGAAAAAA
>BGZK01003242.1:0-29117 GCA_005406025.1 Eumeta japonica
AGTTTCAACAGAAGTACGATTTTGTTTCGCAGGTCAGTAACGTCAAATATATACTGTATTAGCTATCCCGCCCGCTTCTGCTGGTAATTTTTATTTATAAATAAAATGGTGAAGGATTTACGGAATTCTAAAAATGAGTAGCCTAGAACCATCTACAAATCATTCCGCATCGAATGGTCCCAGTCCCGTGTCTATACGTTTAGTAGTTTCTACGTGATTGGCGAACAAAGACAACCTATTTTCATTATACATGTATAGATAAGACGTTTCTACTTACGGCTAAGTACCCATTCGATTAAAAAATTTAACGAATGAGAAGGAATGTAGCGTGGCATGCGTCCAATATTGAGAAAAATGCCTTACAAGTCCCGTACTACGTAGTCACGTACATTTTTGACACGATTTTTTTAAGCAATATAAGCATTCAAGCATTAGATATTATGCACATGGCTTTTCATAATTTTATATGATTTCTGCTTCACCTTCTGAGAAGTAGGCATAGGTTTACAAAGAAAAACCAATCTATCAAAGTTAGCGAATAAACATTATATTAATTTAGAAAAACACTAAGTAGAAATAAATGTAACAGTTTAATTTATTGCAAATTATATACGCATACTTTCTAAATAAATATTTCTTATAAACGTATACATACTTTAGCAAGTTTAGCAAAACTACAATATTAAAATTCTAAATTGATATTAATTATGGAATCAGAACGGCGTGCATATAAACGTACACTTGATATAGGGACATAGGTTTTCACGAGTATTAAAAACGTCCTTGGCTTCGTAGGTATGCCCCCACAGGCTACTTTTTTTTCCATCTCCTATTTGAACAGTTCATATTGTAAGTTAAGAAAAATAAGGACATGGCAAGTGCAGGTCGGACTGTGTATAATTTGTTTCTTTATCAGTATTTTTATATTAAGCTGAGCTTCCTCCGCTTTAGTATTGAAAAACTCATTATAAATATAATATTTCCTTTTATGCTTAAACCTTTGATCTAAATAAATATCATTTGAAGTAGACTTTCAATATCTTCAATTATACATATTATTGGTTTTAATATCTTATGTAAGAGTGGAAACTTTTTTCCATTTTTCCGAAATACGTCTCCACACATAAAGGTTAACCCATTATAAGAAAAACATGCATGTATTTCTTAGAAACAGATATTTTGATCAGAAAGCCAATTAATTGTATACCATATTCTATTTGTATACCTTTCTCGGTATACGCTAATACGCATTTTATAGGACTTATTAGTCAGCTACTATATAAAATGCGGATTAAAATGATAATGTTACACATTTTTTTCAAATTTCCCAATAAATACAGAGTCACGAAGAAAATTATCTGATTTAAAACGGTTTGCTTGATAGATAGGTGTAGTGAATGATTTTGGTCCTGATTCTTTTTTTCCTTTCGGCGTGGAACCTAACATTAATACAATATTAGTTTTGGAAACTCGGCAGCTACCTTGTACCATAAACACAGATTTAGATATGAACTGGCACATTCTTCTAAGTGAAAAGAACTTCATCCCTCAATTTCATATATGGAAAACTACCAGTATTTTATTAAGTCCCGTCACAAAATCGTGTAGTTAGGTTCAAACAAGGCTTATTTGGACAGCCACACAATCTTGTATATAATAATTTCATTAAAAAAATATATATAAAAGTACATAACAAATTTATAAAAATCAATGAATAAAGCGACAGTGATTATAATGCTGTGACACATGGACAAGTAGACACGACGAAGCTACAAGGGTTCCGTTTTCTGGCGTTGAATACGGAATGCCAACAGCATTAAGACAGCCACTTAGAAAAACAAATTATCACCGTATATGAAAAATAAACGATGTGAGACGATTTGGTAAAAACGACAAAACTGTCGCGGGAGACAGACGGGGACAAAAATATTTTTTTTATATACAATGGATTCTCAAGAACACATCCCAATTTCGCCAGTCCTTTATATACTAGGGACCTTGTGATGTGGTACAACAACATTCAATGTGGTACATAATGTGGTACAGTAATATTGTACAATAACATTCATAGTCTAGTCGACAAATTCAAAAACGTGTTAATTCTTGATAAAGGTCCTAAGAATATGTGTGATAGCTCATTGGATTCGGAATGACGTCTAGAAAAATGTATTCGAAGGATTTTACTGCACGATAAAAATTGCAAAAATTATTAACAAATTAAGTAGAAAAAAAGGGTATTTCGTTTTTTGGCTATTACTCAAAAACTATTAATATTTAAGAAATTTCAAAAATAAAGATTCATAAAGAGAAGGGAGTTTCCAAGAAAAAAGTCCTAACTGCCGTAACTGTAGCTCCATTATTTATAATTTTAATTTACGGCTGAAAATAAGACCCCGCGCGGCCGATACAGCATGGCGCGCTGCCGCTCAACAGAGTTTATCACTTAAAATAATTTTACTATATGATTAAATATCAATACTAAAATTTAAAAAAAAATTATGGTGTCATTAGAACATTTCAAAGAATGAAGTCCGTTGGAAAAAATTATTTTTGTTCATCTTTCAAAAAGTCAAACAATTGTTAACTAAGTATTTTTTGGTGGGCTATTATTTTTACAAAATACGGTATAAAAGTTTAAATTTACAAAGACTACTTATTTAACAAGACCACGTTATAAAATTATCTTAAATTTGTGTTTTTTGTTTATAAATTTTTTTTTAAGTTAACAAAAAATGAAAATTCTCAACAATGTTGTTAAAAAAAAATTTTCAATATAATTTTTAGTTGTGGCTATTTTTGTAATTCATAGTTATTATTCCACATGAAAAAAAAAATTTCCGGCATTTGTTTATAATTTTTTTGGAAACAAATAGTAGTTTCATATTTTGAAGTAAATTTAATTGTTTCAAATCATTTTTTTTATATTCTATTGTTTAAATAATTAGTTAAGAAATTATTTCCTCTTTAAAAATCATAATTGGCTTTTCTTAGTAGTTACGAAAAAAAAAAATTTTTATTAATAATTTAATTGTTTATTAACCTGACAATTTGTTCTAAACAATTTCAGATGACCGTTGTATTTTTTTAAAGCTACAAAAAATTACAAAAACAGCCATATATAACAAAATGCTAAAAAAAATTTTAGCATTTTGTTATACATGGTTGTTTAGAAATTATAAATATAAAAAAAATGATTTTTAAGTATTAGAAATATAAAAAAAATTATTTTTAAGTATTAGAAATATTAAAAAAAATATTTTTAAGTATTAGAAATATAAAAAAAATGATTTTAAACAATTAAAAATTTTTTCAAAATATGAAACTACTCTATTTGTCTATAAAAAAATTATAAATAAATGCCGAAAATTTTTTTTTCATGTGAAATAATAACTCCATAAATTACTAAAATAGACATAACTAAAAATTTTATTAAAAAAAAATTTAACAACATTGTTGAGAATTTTCATTTTTTGTTAGCTTAAAAAAAATTTTATAAACAAAAAACACAAATTTAAGATAATTTTATAACGTGGTCTTGTTAAGTATATAGATAAGAAGATCTCCAAGAAGCTAAAAATTTATAGGCCAATTAACTAAACTTTTATACCGTATTTTAAAAAATTAGCTACAAAAAAATACTTAGTGAACAATTGTTTAACTTTTTGAAAAACGAACAAAAAAATTTTTTCCAACGGACTTCATTCTTTGAAATGTTCTAATGACACCATAATTTTTTAATTTTAGTATTGATATTTAATCCTATAACAAAATTATTTTAAGTTGATAAACTGTTGAGCGGCAGCGCGGCCATGCTATATCGACCGCGCGGGGTCTTATTTTCAGCAGTAAATTAAAATTATAAATAATGGAGCTACAGTTACGGCAGTTAGGACTTTTTTCTTGGAAATTCCCTCCTCTTTATGAATCTTTATTTTTTTAATTTCTTAGATATTAATAGTTTTTGAGTAATTGCCAAAAAACGAAATACCCTTTTTTTTCTACTTAATTTATTAATAATTTTTGCAATTTTTATCGTGCAGTAAAATCCTTCGAATACATTTTTCTAGTCGTCATTCCGAATCCAATGACCTATCACACATATTTTTAGGACCTTTATCAAGAATTAACACGATTTTGAACTTGTCGACTAGACTATCAACGAAAATTGAAAATTATTTAAGATCCAAAATGCAAATTTCAATAGCAAGCTGACAGAAAATATCAAATACCGAAATTAATAAGATAAGAACTAAAATAAAATTCTTTAATGACTATATTTTAGGCATATAAATCCTTGCTGTCTATATTACTTATAAAAATTAATAAGTATTGATACTAATTATCTTTTATATGCAAGAAGAGCATAGAAACAAAACCAGTGAAGTGTAAATTAGAGAAATATTATTAAAAGTCATCAAAAAAGGAATCAAAAATACGCATACGCACACAGAAAACTAAATCATTTTACATACGCCGCGGTACAAAGACCTAACATTGTGATCGAGTAGCCCTCGAAGTTTATCACTCAGGGTATTACTTGATTAAAAATCGTTTTTTTGTTCACTTTTCTCGTACATTTTTTTAATAAAATTTTAAATCGGACCGCATAACAAATAGTAAAATAAAAACAAAACTTGATAGTATTCAAGTTCTCAAAGTAGTCAGAAATTATATCTAATAAAAGTTTTCACAAAGTTACCTTAACAACCAATTTAAATTCAAATTAGCTGTGCTTGATTTTAACAATATATATATATATATATAACATTTTAATATAAATAGAACGAAGTGTTTTAATATTACAATATTGTCATCATAGCCATATATGTTAGGAAATAATAGTGAAGCGCAAGTTGAGATAGAACTAAACAATATTTAAATACAATAAAATTATTATTTACACATACAAAGGTAATTTATAACGAGAACAAAAAAGAAATATGGATATGCTGAGAATTTTAGTAAACACAATATCAGAAACTGTTGTACATTATTAATTAAAACACGCGATCACAAAATTTTCACCACCGATATTTAAATAATGCTTAGTTTCGATTGGACTGAATATTTAATTGCAAAGAATGTAAATATACACTAACTTCATTCGTTTTAATCAATGGAATGTTTACTTATGCAAACAAAAACTACAACTGAAACCATTTTTTTAAATACGATCATAACGTCACTGTCTCACATTTTCCGATGTCAAAAAGTTTCTTCTTCTGTTTATTTTATTATATTGTTATATATATATATACATATCATTCAACTGACACAAAATTTTAAAAAAATGTAGAATCAATTTTTATTTCAATATTATATTTTATTTTATTTTAGAAATATAAAGTTTGAAAAGTAAGAAAAAGGTTTACGATTTATTTGTAAGTTTTAATAACTTGTTGAACTACGCATTTTATGTAAAACTATAATTTCACTATGATGAAAACTAAATTAAGAGTTTAATTAATACATGCATTATTATGAAAATTGTTCATTAAATAAGAAATACGATGCACGTAATATTTTTTGATTTACCAACTCAAAACTTAATCGTAAATACATATTTTATGAATTTTAAAATTATTTAAAATGCCTATTTTATGATAAATTCAATTCGTGATTTTGTAGACAATGAACAAAATCGATGGCCATCGTATGAGTATTAAAATCGGTACTGGATAATCAACAAGCAACAAATACATTAGTAGCACTCACCGAGAAGACGAGTCGCCTCTACGACGATCCCAGCGCAACAGAGCCGGCGCCTCGCGCGCGCCCCGTGCGCACCCCGCGCGCCGTGCGGAGATCCGCGCAAATCTTTTCGCACAAATTTATCGCTCGGTGTGTGCGTTTATTACGGGGAGAGAAAACGGTACGTCGGTTGCCGTGTTTAGAGGCTTTTCCAGGGATCCTTTCAAATTTAAATTGTAGTCTATGAACGCGAAAACGTCGAAGGTTCGAGAGAATAGATTTCATCCCCGCTATCGAAAGTATCCCCGAACAACTCACGTTATTTTTATTTTGGGCGCGTTACCGCCAGCATTCGGAATCGTAGAGCCTACGTTGCGTTTCAGCGGGAAGACGCCCGCTCCTCGCCCGTCGGGTCGCCGCGACGGCCGCCGCTCACGAGAACTTTGCGCGCGTTCTACAATCCCGACGTATCGTTTTCGATGTCATTGCAATTTCTTCCTGTGCCGTTGTAGTTAGTTATCGATAGTTTCGATATCAATGCGAATGGAATGGAATGGAAATGGAATGGAAAATGGAAATGGAATGGAAAATAACGCAGACCTAATGTCGTGGACGGTCGCGTATCTCGAGGCGTTCGGTGTGCTTATTGCTGACGATTGATCAAACTCGTCCGTCAAACCTGTCCAGCCCGAACATATATCGTTTTCAGTCGCATGTATGAAGCGTAAAATCAAACAATACGCATTCTCGAATGTTAAATAACTAGATTTGGATAAGATAGGGTAAAGTTGTGGCGCAAGTTTAAAAAGAGATTGTTACACATTTCTTAATAAGCAAACATTAAAATTAACATATCGCAGTGTGCGACAAGGAAAATCAAAATGACGGACCTTTCACTGAAAGAAACACAATTTTTATAGGCGTGAAGGTCTATTTCGATCTGATTACTTTAAAAAATTATTTGAATAATAAGTTGAATTCCAAAGAACTGATTTATTTGAGACATCTATTACACAAAAATAAGAAATAATAAATATAATAATCAAAGTATTTTTATTATTATATTATATACATAACTTTTCGATTATGTATAAATAAGTATAAACAATAAGTTGCCATACACCTAGGCTTGGTAGCTAATTAAAGCCTTTTCATATTTCAGTTCTATTGATGTCCTAATTTCATGTATTTATTAATTAATATTCCTTTCGAACATATTATTTTGATTTAAGCAACAACATTTTAAGAATAAAATTTTAGGACTTTTCGCTTAATACTGAAAAGAAAAAATCATTGCTTTCAACCCACATCTCGTGATGCAATACCTAAGTTCTTTATATATTTAACATGCATTCCCAATGATCAGGCAGCTTTTACCTTTTGTGGTGTTAAAACTTCATAGAAATGGAATACAGTAGGCAATAAGTAAACCGATAACCTGCACTCTTTGAATGTTTTTAAATATACACGAATGATGTGGATATCATAATAACTGTTTTATTACAAAAATGCAATTCATAAAATTTCTCTCCGAACAGAGGTATTTTGTAATTGTCATGGTGTCGAACTACAAATACACGAACGTATCGAATTATACATACTCCAATCTTGATCCCAGTTCTCATCGATATCTACCAAAACCATTAGAAAAGCTTTGAGAATTAAATATACCATTAACGATTAAAAAATTAAAAAAAAATGTAATTGCCATACATAAAAAATTCAAAATTTTCTTCTAAGCCTTTTCAATATTACCACGAATATTACTTAATTACCTTTTACACGGGACATTATATACTATGATACCTTTGTCCACACGTTCCACTTTTAAATAGCAAAACGTGATTTTTCCTGCTAAAAAAACGAAAACGTAAGTTTATCTTAAACCGACTTCAGAAAAAAGTAGAAGGTTCCGAATTCGCATGCACTTCTTCAACATTTGTTGACCGGATTGGATATTTTTTTTAATTAAAAGACTGTACCCACTCTCGTATTGGTTCTATATTTTGTCAGAACATATTTGATGACGCAATCCATGACGAACCAACGAAACCCCTCACATATTATAAGAATCACATATGGATATTTTCAATAATAAATCATGTATTTGCTCTCCGAAAGCATATTTTGGTGAAGCGAAACTAATAATGAAGAACATAAATTACCTCTGGAACTTCTCAACGATAAGTGTTTCACGGACTGCGATGAGCTTTCGCAGAGGCTGTCAAACAACATAATCTCATCAAGATGCATATTGTGAAATGGAACTAATGATGTAGTATCAGTTAAAACCCGATAGTAATGTCCACGAGGAACGACAGACATATTCAAATGTTATAGATACAAATGCAGCACTTTCCTCGTTTTTTTTCATGGTAGCTCATGCATTTGATCTCAGAAAGCATTATTTGATGAATTTAAGCAACTTACGCTCATTTATATTCATGTAATGAAATGGAACTTGTAGTAAGTATCAGCATACTTTAAGACTCCAACATTATCTAGTAATCGGTTTAATATTCTCTTAGACCGTGACGCTTGCAATTACTGCTACACACTGCATTTCAATTTCTGGTGAACAGGTCAAAATCTGAAAATTAATTGCTCTTAGGGACCAACCGACTGAATCGACAACCTAACGCAAAAGTGTGAGTTAGAAGGTATTGTATTTAACAAGGTGACTAAAAATATAGGAACCTTGAAATAATTATCAGGGCCAATACAACCGCGTCTTACGTATCTCTATTTGTAATCGACTCCAAAAATAACTAATTACTTTAATAGCTTTCTGAAGGCGGTTTTTCTTTTGAAAGATTTTTTTCATGTAAAACAACTTCATATAGGTAGATAATGACATGTGAAATATAAATTATATTTTTTATACAAAAAATATTCTGCCTTTATACGAGCCCTAACATAATCCAGATCCTAATACAAAGCAAAAACTTGAGTGTACATGAAAACAAGCTTTCACAGAGCCGGTACCACCATGATTCCTTACGGCGACCTTAAGCAAATGTTTTATAGACACACATTTAGCGATGTACGTCTAATTAATATGCGAATATTCGGGGCGGTAATTCACACAACTATCGATAACTTTCTATAACTTAATGTTCATAATTTACTATTTAAAACCATATATTCATAATTAAACAATGTGACGTAGCTATAGAGTGGATGTTGATAAACTTAACTTTGCGAACTTTCCATAGCAGTGCTTACTGTTTATCCCCGGATAAAATGGTCTATACATACGTCATGTGCAGTATAAGACTAGGGACGTGCTAAATGAAGCTTTTAACGTTGAATTTTTGTTATTGAGTAGGTACCTTTTGCGATTTATCTACGCGAAATCGTGTTAACGTTTTTGAATTTACAAATTGTAAAGAAAACTGTTATAAAAAAATCCTTTAATTACAATATTTACACTACCTCCTAGTTTATTTTTTGATATGCCATACGTGTACAACTTAAATGTTTCCGATAAAATTAAAATATTAAGAAATACTTTCTAAGACAAATTAAAATTTTTCAAATATATTAATTAACTTAAGATATTTTAAACATATTACGTAAATTTTGAATTATCGGCAGCTTCTTTGAAATGTAACCAGCGCGGTTTCTCACTCTCTCTCTCTCTCCGTATGTGTGTATTTGCGTGTGCGTGCGTGCGCGCGTGTGCATGCGCGTGTGCGTGCGTGCGTGTGTATATATATCAGGGCAAATCCAAACAAATGGTATAAAAATAAGAAATGTGATCTCTTAATATAGTCCGCATCGCACTTTTTGATTATCAATACCAACGATATGGAAAAAATTATTTCTCCTTCTTCTGAGTTTTATAACTAGCTAACAATAAGTTGTATAAACAATATTCAGATATATTTTTATAGAAAGTCAAACGGTGTATAAAACGTGTTAGGTCATTTTCGATAAATCTACTCGTTAAACGGTTATACTTGGTCAAACTTGAACCATAAATTCGACGTAAGTCAATATTTATACTTAAAGAAACTTTTAAGCCATATATATGTAATACTTATGCTACGGCTTTCGCGTGATTACTATAATACAGGCATAAAACGATACATTCGCGCAAAATAATGATTTTTTTTATGAAAATCTTGTTTTTAAGGCCTTTCCATGTTAAATCGCGAAGCAACATAATAAAGCTTGACAAACATTTAGTGTATTTCAATTTTTTTTTTAATATTTCGTGACGTATCAGTTATTAGACGTGAATCACAAAAGATCGACTTACAAATACTATTTCGGGGTGGTGTTCATGCTCCAATTTATAAACAGTAATTTTATAGTCCGTGCCTCCGGCTGAATGAACATAATATAAATACCATCATCTTTAACATCGAGTTATGTCATCGTCGATCATGATCCCGATTGGATTCGTTTACCGTTTCAGCACCAACTCACTGTCGACTCCCGTCCTGGTTCTCGATCTCGACCTCACTTTCGATCCCGATATCGGTTTTATTACGATCCTAATCCAAACCACGCATTCGATTCGTAGCCCGCTTATGTATGTAAGGTCAGTGTTCATACATAGAAACAAACTTTCATGTCTATACGTTAATAAAAAATTAACATATAAACTAAATGAGCAGTTTCAATTGTCATTCTAAGTATAATATTCTCAATGATATTTAACAGTAAATAATGATAATAATATTTAGTAAAATATGGGTGCTTTCACATAAACTTTAAGGTTAACATCTGAAGAGATAATAAATTGCGTTAGAATAGCTTTTATTTTGATTGCTATAATACTTAGTCAAAGCTAAAAGGAGTTTCATAAAGTGTCTTGGTTTGAAACTGTAATAAGTCTATAATATCTGGTTTGTGAAGTTTGTGATTCTAGGTACTTATGATATAACGAGCTACGGCCGCGACTTCATATTCATGGAATATATTTACCAGCGTAAAAATACCGATGAAGATAATTCCGCTAGTTTTCTGGTTTACCACGTTATGTGGATCCTGTCACTGAAGTAAACATCCGAAAATGTCTGCATACGCCTTTTAATAGTCAACAAAATCACCGAGAGCCAATTTCGATAAAATAAAGCCAATATGTTGGTCTAAGTTACCTTTATGTTACTTGTGAAAGCTCCATGTAATTTGTCTAGTAGTTTTAGATATTAGGGTGTTTAAACAGGCAGGCAGATATACAAAATTTTTGAAAATTATCTCATTGTACTGTTGCACTCCGTACATGACTGTAGTTAGTTTTTGGTAAATATTTTCAATATTCGACACGATAATTCGGCGGTTTTATAACATGTATATTATATATGTAAACCAGCGGTGCCCGTGACTGTGCTCGCGTGGAATACCGAATTATTGATTAGATTTTTTTATTAAATAAATTTTTTATTAAATAAAATTTTACCTTATTACATCATGAGCAAAAAGGGAAGACAAACATACAGTTTTAGATATCTCGAGTATTCGGTGGATTTTTTTTCCTAACTTTAAACCATATTTCATTTATATTAAAGGTCTCTTTGTTTTCAACAGTCCTGTTTTTTTTTTTATTTGGCGCAAGTCGGTCGCACACGGTCGTTCGGTGGGTTACTTTAAGGACAAAAATGCATATTATGAGTCAACCTTAGGAGTATACATATGCTACCACGGATTTTTTTATAGGGCTTTTTAAGCTTTTTCTATATGTCCGTTTATCACAGTCAATTCGCTCTGAATCCACTGGACCGATTAAGTAGTTATTTAGTACACATAACATATCTTTATTACCCAAAAACGGACATTTAACGTAAATATACGAAATTTAAATATGTGACTTTAGGGGCTGAATTAGAAAATGAAAAAAAAATATAAACTGTTCCAAGTGAAATCAAATGAAAGCGAAAGTAATATTAAAGTAAACAGTTTTAAAGTAATTTATTTATATAGAAGATAATTATCTTTTCCCGCTGTATCTCAAAAACGATTGAACCTAAAATAAAAAAAAAATAAAAAAGAACAGTTCTTTACTAATAGATTACGGGAAAACTTATAACAAGCCTACAGTTCGCTATTTTCGATTCGTTTCTATGTTCCGTGTAAACTGGTACTTATTAAGTACATAAGTGCACACGTAGTGCATTTCAATTTTTTTTTTACTTTCGCTCCATTTTAATTGTTGGAGCTTACTCATATAAACAAGCGTCAAACTTGATCGCGTGATTATGGTGCAAACTTAAGGAGGTCTGAGTGGGGCTCACGCTAAGAATCCACAAATGAACAAAGAATGAAAATAATTTCTTTTAAATATTCAACACAAATAAATTGTGTTGCAATACAGAACCATCGGAGCGCGACCCCGTTGCTCGCTTATCCGGTATTTTGCGATTTAATTCACCATTCTCGTCAATATTTATTCCGTACGTTACTTTTAATGTAACAAAACATATTCAGTAACCTGGCCAGATGACAGTTATGAATGCAAAAAAAAGTGCTCGCAAAATGCGTGTCGGGCCACGGGGAATGTAGAGTTCATGCGGGGGCCTTTTGTTTAATACTATGAACCTATTGATTGAGTTGACGATTGACGGCTAACAACGTTTGAAAACAGGGAACACATAGGACGGATGTTGAGGATGTGATTTTATATTTCCATAATTTTACGTCGTTCGTGTACTCATATTTGATGCATGTGTCACAAAATACATTTTATAAGTTGGTCGACTATTACTCGTTAACTGGTAAAGCCTACTTAGCTGTGATAGTTTTCCTTTTCACTTCTTTATATGTACTTCTGTCATGAATTTTTTCATCAAACTTAAATTTATAATATTCTTCACTATATATTATAAATTTGACTTTCCCGCCACGTTGACTTTGTGTTTGTTCGAGCTAATCTCGGAAACTACTGTAGGAATTTTACAAGGTTTTCATCAATAGAAAGAGAGATTACCTAGGAAGGTTATAATGCCGTAATTTATGAATATTTTGCAAAAATAAGCTTCCGTTTTTAATATTTGTAAATAAAATATTAAGTTGCAAATTAGATAAATGCAAGTCAGTTCTGGGAACTTAAATTAAAATAATGCATCGTTGAATAGTTCCTCTTCAAAAAGTTTTAATAACCGTCCGTGATAGAGCAAACGCCTCTTTTAAAGTTGACTCTCAATAATTATGACAAGTTTCAAATTGAATTTGGTCCTAAATAATACTTTCTTTGCGAAATATGGTTCTCTTTTATAAAAACACAATCAATTTTTGTTTTTTTTACAGACTAAGACATTTATTGTAGTATAATGCTATAAAAAAATGCAAAACCTTGTGGCTGTATACTAGCTATAGACAGAAGTTGAATTCCAATTTGCTGTTTGCGACTTTCTTCCCGTAAGCTAGGTTTAAACTTAATTTCACTTTTATATCAACACTTTATTAACAACATATAAATTGAATTAAAATAAATCTACAATATCTTACAGTCTACGTGAGCAAAGCCGCAGGCGGGTCGCTGGTTTTTATATAACGTACGTACCGTAAGGGGAACCATTTAAAAGGTTTTGACTTAAATATGCAGAATAAAATATTGTTCAAAGTATATTCCTCAATATTTCCAAGCCAAGCGATCTAAAATAATTCATAATCATAGGTCCCAAATATTACAAGAAAAATGTTTAACATTCACGGTAGGGGAAAAAAATATTCATATTTAATTCTTACTAACTCCTTAAATTGTGAAACATAGCGATCTGGGTTTAGCTAAATACTGTGTTGTACGGAACACTCGATGTGGAGAACGCTTGACCGGTTGTATTTAGTAAAAGTATTGCTGACGCAGCTATTAGGAAAAAGGCATTACAATGAGCCAATTTAGTATCCGCGTATTATTTTATCTACTGTGAACTTTCATTGTTTCCCACAATATACACTCATACGTCATCTGGATATCAGCCGGAACTAGAGCTGATATGGTTGTGCATATAAAATTGCAATTATCACAATAGTTAATATTCAGTCAGGTTTATATAACAAACCACTAACAAATGTGGTGGGTTCGAATAACGCTCGGTCAAACAAAGCTAATATATTTAAACCAGTAAATTTTGCACATATATCGTTGAGAAATCTAGTGGTAATGACAATGTCGTGAGTGTGCTGGTTTAGAATCAGAAACTTTAATTTGCCCGCATATAAATCGGCCAATACATTTTGAAGTTTAATAAAATATATAATACTCGCTCTGAAGTCCGAAGAACACGCATTACGTCGTCGATCTATGACGTTGCCATGCAGTTGCATCGGTCGTCAGGGGCTAAATAAAAGAATTGTACAAGGGTTTGCGTCCGCAGAGAGATGATGAAAAACCTAATGCAAACAACACGACCCTGATGTAATGTATATTAATAAAGTGAATTACAAGAATATAACTGACTGTATTTTTTTGTTTTTATACGAAGATAAAAATTATTTCTCATCTGTCAATTTAACTTTCAACCACATCAATTTAAAGTGGTTAGGGATTGACACGGTCGACATGCCGACATTGTCATGTCACTATATCACCGACAAAATGTGGGACATTCTAACAAATATATATCAAAATACCTCTGATATTATGTCTATTTATCCTGATGTTATTGCATAGTTACTTTAAGAACAGAAACCAATCGTTATCGTTGAATAACCTAAAGGTTCAAAGATGTAGTTCACAAATACTACGAACTAGTGTAAACGCATTTCCAAATCTTTCAGTACACTCAAGCCCTTAAATAATCATAAACATCTATTGATAAAATATACCATGAAAATCTACTTCAATTTGACATTAAAACGTCAAACAAACACGTGCTTTTCTCTTAAACGTCCAACTGCTCTACACAAAGACATAAGTATAACCAAATGACGATGCACTACTAAAACAAATGAAACATCAAAAACACTACGAGATATTCGATATTCATTTCTAGAGGAAGACAGAAATTTATTTAGCTGTTTTAATTTTTTATTTCATATACGAACATTGGATAGAAAAAAAAAAGCATTAATGTAATAATTTCATTTACTTATATGAATGAAACACTCGATTACATTGTAATGCATAGTATTGTTGTTAATGTTAGTGAAAAACGGAATGCAAAACAATGACGTTTTGATAAAATTGGTAAACAATAAAAAGAAAAAGATAAGTGTCAATGAGAGAGAGGAATGGCGAGGGGTAATTACGCCTGAAAATTTCTTAGGCTTTTATTCATTTATGGGTTAACCAAGAGTAATTGTATTTAAGACAAGATCAAATACTGTAATAGATACGACAAAGGATAACCGAATTTAAGAAGGCGTGCAAGTTAACAAGTTAGCAAGCAAGTTATAATTAATCGCTTGTGTAAAAATACGAAATAATTAATCTTAATATTTACTATTACTATTAGACCACTGTGATGTAGCGGCCAAGATTAACAGAGAGAATCAATACTTTGTCTGAGTGTTGTCTGATAAAGTCCGCAACCTGCAGATGTGCATAGATGTTATGAACCTTCAACTGTGTTACACTAATAACACCCATGATTAGATAACGTTAACTGCATTTGTTAGATGTCGCTTGAAAATTCGATATATTGCAACATGTTTATGCGTGTACGAAGTGATGCGCGAAGAAAAGGTATCGGCAGTTTCCCTTACGTTTACATGTGTCAACATAATATGAGGGCGGTGGACCAACATTTTTACACTTACATGTATTATCGTTTACAATGTGCTTCATCGTCTAGGTAAAAGATAGAGGGTTCAGTGATTGTGCTCATTAAAAATGTATATACATAAAAACTATAGAATGATCAATTTTTGAGTGAGTTCTCTAAAATATTTTATTTCAAATTAAAGAAATAATAAAAATAATTATGAAAGGTAAAATGCACGCAGTATATATGTCTACTGTATATACTGCTGTAGTATATATATGTCTATTGTATATACTATTACTATATATATATATATATATATATATATATATGTATATATATATATATATATATATATATATATATATATATATATATATATATATATATGTATATATATATATATATATATAATACTACGCAGTATATGCTATTAAAATGTGAAAACATGATTATATATTCCTATGATTGACAATTTGCCATGATTTATAAGGTTATTAATTAAATTATTGACAGCTATCCTCGGAAAAAAAATGTAAGATACATTTTAATGAATCCTAAATTTTATCTTTTGCATTAATTTATTACAACTTTGTAATACCGGCAACCGCGAACCCTGTATTACATATTTGTAAACTTTTAATAATATAATTCTGTCATATTCTTCTTTCACAATACATGTAGATAATGCCTATCTAATATCTTAATATAAAATAAATACCCGAACGCACAGTATTGGTCAACTCTTAAAAATACACGAATGAAGTATAGTCGATAAGAACTATCGACGATACCGTGAAGTCCACGCATGCTTACAACACTAAATGAATCATGCATTCTCAGTACAGCGCACGAAACTCTGCCGCTGAGAAGTTAGTCACCAATTCGTCGCAATGGCGTAAAATGGAACGCCGGGGAGAAGAAGAAATGATCGGGAGCGTTGAACCTGCGCATTGCATCACTCGCAGGAAATTCAGAGCCGCGGTTTCGTGCGTTGTATTGTGCAAATAGACGCGCACCACTGTAAATAGTTTTCAACTCACATAATGGCGGCGTTCACCGGTCTAGATTTACTAGTTTACAGTGTAAAAGCTTATCGCGAGAAGTTCAGACATCTAAATTTTTTTCCACTACAGGTTGAAAAGTTAATTTTAGGCTAGATATTTACTCCAATATCTGCACTGAAAACGCGGGTCTCTGGTATATTATTAGATTCTCGATAATAGATAATATTTATCTTAAGGACTGAATGAACGCTAGTGAAATGCGAGACGGGCTAATGGATTCCGAGTCTGCAACGTTATTAACGCGATGAAAAGAGGGAGGTGACCCTGCGCGTTCGCATCACCAATCACGGGCACCTGACCGATAGTAAGCGAATAGACTATTGTTACTAGCTGACACGAAAATGACATAGCAGTAATGCGTATGGACTCTAAAAATAAAACACCTAAGAGTCAAATAAAATATAAGGAAATTATCAGGAGATTTAATTTTATCTACACAATTACGTGCAATAGTGTATTCCTTCTATAGTGCACTAAATAAATTGTTAAAAATATTTATCTAAAAATCAACTCTTAACTCATGCATTTAATGAGAACGAGAAAAACAAAACTCTTTAATCAATGTACCGCCTTAAGTTGTGCATTCTCCGGCATTTATATGGCAATATCAGAAGCAAATGACAAACGAATGTTGCAAACTGTGCGATCAGTATCAACTTCTATTCGCGGCTACACCGTAGAATCTTAATTGAGATGTTGATTTGATTAACAACTCGTGTCTAACCTGACCGTGATAATCTAATGGCGATCTTGAACTTATTCCGGTCCCGAATCGGTTCCTCTATCACCCACTCTCTGTTTTCACTCTACTTCCTGTTACTAAACCTCGCACTACATAAGTGCCTCACCCCTTCCTCCTCTTCGTCGCAATCTCTTTTCCCCGTTTTTCTTCAAACAAAGCGAGGAAATAACATGAAAAACAGCCAATAACTAAAATTGAAGTAGCAATGAGAAATTATTTTTTATCCAACTTATAGATACACAATTTATTGGCAAATATATTTTACGCGACGATGAGTTCTGTTACGTACATTTCATCAGAATCCATTAGGCATTTTTGATTTAAAAGACATTAAATCCACTAAATCATCCTGTGTCCATCGCAAGAACAATTCAAAAACAATATTTGTCACACCGACAAAGACTTACGCAAAGAATTTATTAAACCTTTCGTCCGATACTTGGGATTATTGTAAAGGCAATAATTAAATGAGGTAGGCTGGTCATGGATTTAGAGATAACGCTCCGATACTATAATAAAATTCAAGGAATCTAGTTTAACTGTTGCAAAATCAGTAGTGTTATTGAAAAGCGATGTAATAAGTCCAGTTAAAATAGAAGCTGTGGCATAGAACCGGGTACTAATATATGACTGTCTACATTGTTGAAAGTCATATCGAACTTTCAGTTTTGAACTTTCGGCGCTCAAGGATGAAAGGTCCGGAGCGGTGGTCTCGGCATATCAAGTTTTATTGTATCAAAAGTTAACGTAAAGGACCAACGGATTGGAAGAATTCACGTGAAGGCAGAGGTAAAGATAAAGGTAAAGATGACAGCGCAACACATGGAATAGTCACCGCATTGACCTTTTCATTCCACGCGAAATGCGTTGAAACTATTGTCGATGCCGCGTCCGATTTATACTGCTGTTGAAACATTCCTTCCTACAATATTTTTGCTTCATATTGAAAGAATTTGACTTGAAAAACACAGTACAATTCAAAAGTATTAACTATAATTATTTCGCATATGATTAGAGCAACGATTTAAGATGTTCCTCAAAGGCTAGAACAATGCTTTAAGTTAAAAAATATTGGTCGATTCACTCGTGATCAGGATTCGAGCCCGGTACCTTTAGGTTCGAAGGCACGCTCTTAAATATTAAGGCCTCTTAAATACAACACAGCCTATATATATATATGTGTGTATATATTAAGTAAGAAAATAATGCCTCAATGATAAAGTGATAAAAGAAGTCGATACATTCTACGATTATACAAACATTAAAGTCGTAAACGAGCCGTGTCTGTTCATTAAATATTAGTTCAAAAAAAAAACAATTTATATACGTTGTACTTGTTAATATGCTTTAGATTTTCTGCCTGTGTGTGTTTCTGTACGTTAACCTCAAAAAGGTTTAATCGATTTTAAAGCGATTTTCACTGATGTATTATGGCAAGTTTTCCATAAAATATATATTTATTTCATTCCAATCAGTTAAGATGCAAAATGTTACGTTAATTAATAAATGTATTTATGCATCTATCTCTTTAATTATCTCATTTAATTAGTAGTTTGATTGAAAATAATGAAATAAAATAATTTATGAAGACTATTTTATATGTATATCTGTAAATATACTTATTTAGTAACTTAGATTGCTATAGTCAGAAAAACTTCACAAATAACTTTCGTTTATTTTATTATGTTTGACTAAAATGTATGCGTGTTTACAGTGATTACTTGTTTCTTACTACATAAGAGTGGCTATAATAAATAGGGTCATTTTAAGTTAGTAAATTTTATTTTTACTATGTGTGTTTATATTATTACTATATATACAGATTATATAGAAAAAAATATGTACATGTAATTTTCGCTTGTTTTATTATTTAAAATTCCGTATTTAAAATAAATAAGTTCAGTCTTACTCATGAATATATATATATATATATATATATATAATGTAGCCTAAATTTAATTTATATGATACTAGCATTTACCCCGACTTCGTCCAAATCGGAACCGTGACCGATAGCGGAATTTAAAATATACATATATGTATGTATATAATACACGAAATCGGAAGAGATCGAAATTAAGAACGAGGCTTAGGTCAAAATCGAGCGTGAGACGACTAAAATTTAAATTAATAGCGTGACTGTAAAAGGTACGACAAGCGGTACCGAAATCAAATTTGAGTGTGCACCTATGATCAAGAGTAGGTCCAGGAACGGCTTAAGAATAGGACAGGATCTACTTAACACAATATCGGGTTTAAGGCAAAAAGCCCGTGATCGAAATCAAAAGTGAGACAAGTTGGCATCGATAGCAGGATTGGGATGAAAATTGAGCACGGGATGGCGATCGAGACCATGACTGACAGCGTAATGAGTAGATTTACAGCATATGGGATTCATTCTATATTCACGAGGACGGAGCCACGAACGGACGCTAACGTAAACATACGCATAAACTGAAGTGTCTGTCTGTGATTTCGACATAACTGCGTTTTAAGTCCATGACGACATTTATAAACATAAAGCACCCAAATCATCATTCATTAAATTTTAGTACCCCTATCTGTCTGTTTGTCCGGGTTAATTTACGGACGAGTTGAGCCAATTCGAACGGGATTTTCAGTGAAAGTGAACTCATCGGAGCACATAGGACACTTTATATCTAAGAAATATAAAAAATCTCTATGTTCATGCATGAAATTTGAAAAACCTCTATAATAAATAATCAGAATTTAATCCAAAATGGAATTGTGATCTAGATCGAGACGAGAGTTGCGTCATCAGTCTATATAAAAGATGTGATAATTAGTTCCATATCAATGCGGACAAAGCCACTAACAAAAGCTAGTAACAAATAAAAATATGTGTGTATAAAAATAAGTTCACTCTTTCTATGTGTGTGGATTAAATTTGGTTATAAATATAATTTCCGAATCTTTGTCTTTGTGACACTTTATACAAAATTTCCTTTTAGTTCTTTAAATGGCATAGAATATTAAATAAAAAATGGAAAATAAGCCAGTTAAATAATAATTTCCGTAACCATTCACCATCGGCCTAAACACAACATGACGTCACACGCCATAACATCATCGCCGTCGATATCCACACTGTGTCAGCAACCTTTGGGAGAGAAAAAAATTTAATTGTATTCTTGTAATGTTTTAGATTAGCTAGTGTATTTTAGTATTCCGAATAGATTAGGAATCATCTAGAACATATGTGGACAACGACCGGTCCACGAGCCGCATGCGGCTCGCTGTAAGATTCGATTCGGCCCGCGAAACATTTTGAAAAATTTTATGTTTGATATCTGTCGCTAAAAATTATGAACACTAGTTTAAAACGCACCTACATTTTGAACGCGGCCCGCGAACATATTTGCACACTAATAGTTTGGCCCATAACATGTCAAAGGTTGCCCATACCTGATCTAGAACAACGGCTGAAAATGGTTTTGTACATTTCACAATCTACCAAAAACAAATGCATTCATGTTGTTAGCATATTTTGCATCAAATTGAAACTAATTTTATTCATATCTTACTAGCGATTCGAATATAATTACATTGAAATGATCTTTGTAAGAAATTAAATATGATGTGGAGATACTTTATTTCTTCTCATAGCGTTCACCATTTTTTTTTTTGTATTCCCTTAACTTTTGGAAATAGAAAAAACACTATATGGAATTTAATTATAAATGTTTTTTCATTTTCGCACAAGACTATACCCACATAATCGTTTTTAGTTTCTTCCATCGTCTGAAGAGCTATTAAAGGTGAAAATGGATATGAAATAACTGTGACATAAGGTAAACAAACATTGAACGCGGCCTCTGAAGTGATCCAAGGCTATCGAAATATGCAGGCATTCAAACAGCTCAAATTTTATCGATGATTAGGCATTATTTTTAAAATTAATTTAAATAATTCAGTTTTTATATTTTTTTAGTGTTATAACGATGTAAGCAATATATTGAAAATAAGAGAAAATTACATGCATATTCTCTATGCACAGGTTAAACCATTAATATTAATTTTACATTTCTAAACTCTCCCTCTCTCTCTCTCTCTCTCTCTCTCTCTGTTTTCGTGATATCAATACATAGGGTCGGGGAAAAAGTTTTTTGGTATTTTAAGTACGAACTTCAGATAATTTTCCATATTTTATTTATATTTAATTTTATTAACAACTTGTTACCGTCTTATAGGTAGTAATATAACCCCACTGCTGTAGAAATTTTTGGACTTCTGATTAAAAAATTGCTACAAGTATTTTGACAGTTCTCTCTTGATATTAACTACCTAAATAATTCTGAAAAGAACGAAACAGGTGAAAATCTACAGAAGCAAGGTTACAGTTATACGGTGGATGCATTAACACTTCCCAACCCAACTCTCAATATTTGCTGAACGGCGTTACATTTACATTCATTACGTTTCAATAGATATTCGCAAATGAGGGCAGGATTTATTAGGTTTATTTCAGTGAGCTCATGTGGGGCTCAGGTATTGAGCTTTTGTAGATCCAGCTTTTTCAAATGGGTCAAAACTTGTTTTGTGGTCAATCTCAGTAGGAGCTAATGTTATCTTGTGCTTTCACTTTCCGAAATGGCATCGACTTTTTCGTAATACGTCGACCAGAGCGAAGTTCATCTTGATATTAAAATTACAGGACTGCAAACAGCTTGAACCAGTCTTGTGCTACTCTTATCGACACTGCATTACGTTTATAAACACCACAACTTTTTTTCACAACTTGTGTCGCATTTTCCTCTTTTTTTTTATAATAAAATTTCAAAATATATCGAACAATAGGTTCGCTCATTTTGGTGGACACCGTTTTTACTCTATATTTATTTTAAACGCCATCTATTTAATGTTATCAAAACTAGCCAGATACAAATAACACAACCAAAGAGATTTAACAGTAACTTTTTAATTATGAAATATGAAAAAACTTTTTACCCGACCTCACATATGACATTCCTCCAATTTAGGATATAACTTCTTTAAAGTTGATTTTCATGTACGTATAACCGATATTTTTCGGTACGCAAATTAGATGGGGAACAAAATCGAATGCTAACAAAAACCGGCCAAGTGAATGTCGGGTCACGCGCAGTGTAGGGTTCCTTTTTTTTTTTTTTTTTGTAGTTCTCCCCGTGCGAAAGGGGTGGAGAAGGAGGAAAACCCATTATGGGCCGTCCATGCGCCCGGGCACACAGGTGTGTCCGACTCTCACAGACTAAAAATCTCCTGAACAACGTGAATCTGCAATGGCGCGAGCAAAACGCTATAGTCACCCGTCGCTATATGCGAACTTAGAAGGAGGATTCTTATTTGATACTATGAACACATTAATTGAGTTCACAATTCAACAACGCGCTATATCAATAAGGATTCCGTACTTGCTCGTGACGATATGCGGACTTTGAAGAGTGTTATTTGATTTGTAAACTGTAAACCTATTGAATGAGATCACAGTTCAACAGTCACTAACGTCTAAAACAGGCCCCTGGGACGGGTGGTAATGATTAATGATATGATTTCATATTTACATAATTGCTGTGACAGTTTTCTTGTAATTCATTACATATAGGTATTAATCCACCGCGACTTTATCACAGACACAAATAACTATGGCATAAGTGGGGGGAGCACACTTGACTCTAACAAAAAGTAGAACTTTAAAGCTTGATATTTCGCTAGCAGATCCTTAAATCAATGGTTGGTGATTGATGGTTTTAAGAGCACCACACGGAATACACGAGAAAAAAAATCATCCCACTTATGTGTAGGGGAAAATACCCTGAAAAAAAATTTAATTCAAGACTTTATTTTACCGTATTGTCGGCGTGATAAATATGTATATTCATGTCGAGTTACACTTTCTAATACTAAGTCTGTGAACTAAGACGCGGACAAATAGACGGACGGACAGACATGGCGAAACTATGGGTTCGTGACTACTGAAACCTAAAATTGAACTTATGTTGTGCTGTCCCTCCGCGCAACTGCATCTCGGCATTTTATACTGAACACATATTTTCTTCCACTTCCTATTTATAGATGTTTTACTTGTAATAAGTTTATTTCGATATATATATATTCTGTATATACTCATATATATAGAATTCCAAACTCAACACTAACGATTTGTAGCTTGGTGACAATAACATTCTTACATATATATATATATATATATATATATATATATATATATATATATATATATATATATATATATATATGTATATATATATATATATATATATATATATATATATATGTGTTAACGTTATTGTATATATAATATATATATATTATATATATATAATACATATGCGTTTATTTACTCCATTGTCTATTGTACATATTCCAGATATTTCACATACACGCGGTTATTTATTTAATATATTTTATTCTTAAGACTATATGGAATTTATTCAACTACAGTCGCTCGTCGTAGTTGACACGGGGCATTTTTTTACTATGCAAATAATACGCCAGACATATTAGACAAATATTCTCTTACGATATATTGGAAAAGAGAACATAATTTTAGTTACAGATCAAAAAAAATTAATCTTCGGATCCGTTCTAATTTAATAAATTTGTGTGAAAGAAAAGATGAGCCGAGAATCATTCGCAGAAGTGGTTAAATCAATTTAAACTTTAATAAAAAAATAAAATAAAAATAAGAGATGATAAAATAGACATCGAAATTATAGCGGACATACAAAATGTTTATCATATATATAAGTAAACAAATATATGTAAAAATATTTCCATTATGTACAGCCACTTTTATTCTGCATTTCTGTATAGATGTCATCGTTATTTCATAAAATTTTAAAATTTAATTATTTACCTAGTATCCTTTTGCATTAGAACCATGCCCCAAAATTAAGCGAATATTTTCGCAACACTGTCCCTTTTCAGTTTTTTTTTTATGTAAATGAATACAGATTATTTCATGCTTTCATGATCGTAACCACCCGACCATCTTAGATACTTGTGACGACGTCTAATACTGAATTTGAGTGACCTCCATCGAATTTATAGTCCAGACAAAATAGACAAAAAAAACTGTAACACCTCGGTAAAATTCAGATACACTTGAAAATTTACACAGGCCTTCGAATCACTATTTTGCATGAAATAATAAAAGCCTTCTTAGATTCAACTCGTGTTAGAAAACAGTGTTTTAAAAATATATCCTAAACGTTTATTATAAGACATATTTTTGATTAGCTGACAAAGTAAGAGCAATTTTTTGTAACAAATCAAGGGGCACGAGCATGCGAGCAACAAAAAAGCAAGTGGTCACCGACGCCCGTGGACACTTGCAACCCCAAAGGAGTCAACGATGCGTTGCTAACCTCTGAGGTGGAAATAGGGCACAATTTCACATTGTGTTTCAGACACAAGATTCGTATCGAAACATTTTCGGTATGTGCAGGGTAAAGGGGGAGGCAGCCGAAATCGATAACAGCACTTGCGGTAGACGAAAATTACAAGGTGGGTATTTATAAACAAAATTTAGGTGTTTTACACAAATTGTTGAATAAGGAATAATAAAAATAACGAAAGCAACAATAAATGCTTATTTTATCGATATTCTACTACATACGAATTTTAACCATCAACGACTGAAAATTATGGTCTGTTCTTAAAGAAAATTGTTGAGTGACAAATTCGACACAACTTCATATCGAGAATAGTAAAGAATTTTTCAAATATTTTAATTTATATCAAAAATTCCGTATTTCTTTAAAAAAATACTTTATATTTAAAAAAAAAAATAAGTGCAAGAAAGGATCCACAAAATTAAATGCCCGCCCTTGGGTCTCCAAACTGGAACACTGAAGACCGTCGCAGTAACCAACCACGACACTAACGAGTTGGTCATAAACAATGAATACGTTGTAAACGTTGTAGACGAACGTGACGTCATGGTCGTCATGACGTCACTAACGCTACGATGAGTTTAAATCTTAAAAGGGTTATTGTTATAGCAAGGAGACTGAAATGTTAATGTCCGACTCCTCGGTTCTTTATGCTTAAGCTTTATTTATACTTTAAGAGGCGTATGGAAATAATATGAACTGTAGCAGTCAGTTCGTAAAATTTAGAGTAGTCTTCGTATTGTAGTTTGGATATGATTTTTGATTGTTATATGAATTTAGTAACAAATTTGTTAGTCACAATATACCAATATTCAACCATAACAAATTTAATTTACGAAAATAAAACTTATATTGGCTATATAACAATCAGTATTATAGACGGACTTTCATTCGAACAGTATCCATTTTCGAGTTTCAAGGATATATCGAATGAAGACTCATCTTCATACGTCTCGACGTATCGGTGTCTGAAGACACCTTATGCTGAAGACAGTCAGCGACAGGGGACCCGCCTCGGCCGCAGTCGGAGTCGTGATGACATGTTCGGGCACCGTCGAGGCCGTCGCCTCGAGCGCATCGGTGCTCATGATTATGGTAGGGCTGTAGGAGCAGAAACGCGAGCTGGGGAGACGGCGGAAACGTTTGCGCGTAATACAGAACAATATCCATCGAGAACATTATCGATTACGACGCTGCGTGAGGAATTCGCATAATCCGACCACGCTTAGAGTCTAGAATCTAGTACCGAAACCCACCCACGTCCGTGCCAGCATCAGCGGAGTCGACAACAGCCGTGCGAGTGCGGGAAAACATCGACGCACCGAAAAGTAGTATACCAACCCCAAATTTTCTACTAATAATGTAGTGAATATTTTTAATTGAATTAAAAATTTACCGTGATCACCGTCGCCTTACACTCTCTTTCAATACAAATCATAGAAATATTTAGCCTAATTTGGGGCCATCCATAAATTACGTCACACGTTCGGGAGAGCGGCAATGAAATGTGACAATGCGCGACAAGGAGGTCAAAAGCTTTGTGACGTCAAATCCGAAAATAGGAATACGAAAAAGGTTTATGTCTTTTGTTTTGTCCAACGCTCAAAGTATTTTGAACATACTAACGTAACAAAAATGTAAAACTTCTGCTTTCATTTACGTGACCACCTGTGACGAGGACAGGGGTGGGAAAACCTTATAATTTATGTGACGTAATTTATGGATGGCCCCTTTTGACCCATCTTCTAAAAATCAACGGTTAAAACCAGCTGAAGAAAGATAAACGAGTGCGCTAATGTCTATGGATAAGAGACAAAACTACGATTCATTTTACAACGCAAAACCTCCACACACCAATATTTTGTTGAAAACATCAATCCTTTTCGATCAGGATTAGCAGGAAAAATTTATTAGTGCGGCGATCGCGTTACACACAAAAGCAAAATTTTGACTAACGACGTATTGTGTCGCAAAATATTTTTCACAGTTTAATTTGTAAAACATACAAGGAAACAAATCATTCATTCCACTCGAATTCGCTGCGACCTCTTTGATTTTATTACAGCACATAATTCACTCATAAAGATTTGGTGTTCGACTTTGGTACCACGAACTTTGTTGTTTTTCATCAGTATATTGAAAAAATTCAAATGATAATGTTTTTAATTCTCATTGCAACAAGAGAAAATGAAATATAAACAAAAACTTTATTAGACGAATAAGAAAAGTTTACATTTTGTATACATCTCCGTTTTATAGATGTTTTGCAGCGGCCAGCTGTCTCCATTGCTCGTAAACATCGGCAGCTCGAATCACAATAACCACTTTTCACTTCTTACTTATAGATCCAAAATCACATTACAAATACAACTTATATATTACAAAATATTGTGCTTTATTAGTACAATTGTTATCTGGACTTGATTGCTTTTGTAAAACAGAACCAAAACTATTTGAAAAACTAAATTGAAGGCAAATTTTTCAACCTTTGTGCAAAAAGTCTCGTTTCAAATATCTATAAGAGTTTGTGTTACACAACTTTGTAGTTATATACACAATACAAAGAAAAGTGGAAACCGGAAACCCGCATGCATGGTTTCGTACCTATCAATGAAATGACGTGAAATTTTCAAGTATTATTACTTTAAATCAAACAAACATTGGATCACTATAAATTTAAAAAAAATAATCCTAAGCAATACGGACGCAAATATATGATATTAGCATTTTCCCCCGGCTCCACCTGCATGGAAATTATGTAATTCCTTATGTTCCATATCAAGTAATCTTACTATAATTGATACCCCTCCATCCGATCCTGTTTTCAATTGAAGTTTCAGATTTTACAGTTGATTCCGATACGACCTTGCTGTCTATTACAATAGTGCGTCCGACTCTTTTATAATTGCGCTATACCTTTCGATTCCGATATTGATCCTGCTTACTATATCAATTTCGTATTCTTTCAAATTATTACACAAAAACGCATTAATGGAAGGTATAAAATAATATGCGTATAATCCAGAAAATATTCTATCTGTGTACTTAATTTCATCTAAATCCGTCGAACCTTTTATGCGTAACTGCATTGCATTTATATTATAATAACAGGATATGTTGCTGACAAAGAGGCAATGTTAAAAATTGGATAGCTCTTACTTTCGCTTTTGCTACTTCACCCCTAGAGTATATCCCCACTTCATCGCCACTCTAACACCTCCTCTAACATGGCCAAAAATTAACATAAATGTCTGTTAAATATTTTAGTTTTAAGGAATCATACAAATTATTTTAAAAAATGTGCAGTCCGTGCACCGCCATCAGAAAAAAGGACGTTTTTTTTTTCAATATGAATAATACAAATTAAGAAATAAAATCAAAGAGATCCATTTAAAATGTTAGGAATGATATCAATTTATTTAAATTAGATATTAAATAGCGAAATATAATGATATAAAAATATTAAACAATAAAATTCAAGAAGGAGATAGAGATAAAGAGAGAAAAAGTCACATGGAGGAGGCATAACTCTGTTTCATTGTTACGATTCCTACCAGTCAACTTCCACCGAGAGCTGCATTAAGGAATTTCGTTCCAAAAACCAAACAGGAACCCATATTTTATGTGAAAATGAGTTCTATCAGCATTCTAAATTTCATCAAAATTGGTTAAATCATTATCAAGTTATAAGTAGACAAACAAACAAATAGATAACCAAATAGTAGCTGATATATTACAAAATGGTGTGCCCTATCAGTACAATAATGTTCATTAAAATTAGTTAAGCTATTGTTGAGCTATGAAAAAAATACAAACGAACAGACAGACAAACAAACGAAAAGTTTCGTTTATTCGTTCTCTGGTATTAAGTTTACTCCGTGCGAAATTTCTTTAAAATCGTACATAATTTAGGCATGTAAACGTAGAAGACAGACAGAGACGCTAATATTTATAATATCAGTAGGTATCAGTATATAAAAAAATAGCTTCAATTGATTTATAAAACACTATTCACAGTAACAAAGATTTATAAACAAATTCAACAAAATTTAGTTTCAGATTTAACAGTTAACAGGTCTGTATATGTACTGAGTTTTTGTATAGCCATATAGCGAGAAGTACACTTTTTGAACAGAAGCCTTTGTGCTATTTCTAGAGATGAAAACTAAGTATTTATTGCTGTTAAACTAAGTATATAACTTAAGTCTGATGTTTAAATAAAAAAAAAACTGTACATAGGTATTAGTGAAAATTTCTGTACTGTAAATTTCAATACTGAACATTTCTGGAATTGGCCATTTTTAATAATAATATGAAAAAACCAGATAAGCGCATGTCGGGCCATACGGATTGTAGAGTTCCGTAGTTACTCATCATACTACACGGACTTCGGAGGCTTTTGTTTGATACTATTAATCTACTAATTTAATAATAACGTCTAATAACGGCTAATAACGTCAAAAACGGACCAGCATAGGGTGGATGTTAATAAATGATGATATAATTTTATATTTCCAAAATTTTACATAGTTTATAAATATATATTTTACTA
>BGZK01003243.1:0-29054 GCA_005406025.1 Eumeta japonica
AAAATTCAATTAATATTTTCTAGATTCGTCCTTTGAGAACGGGAAACTCATTCTTGCTTAACCCTTGATTTTCAATCCTGGTTTCTGGATTTCAAAGTTTTCAAATCGGTTTACAGTTTAATTTTGAAGTAAAACTTCTTTAGGCGCAACATAGAATAATCGAAATCAATTTTTGAAAGGAAATAACTTCATTAAAATATTGGCTGTCCGAATTTATAATTTGAATTTCGGATTTGTAGCAAAATTAGAAACAATTAAATTAATTAAAAACGACAATTTCATATGTACACACATGATAAAATTATTGATAATTATTTTGTTAATTACTGGTGTGCTGACATTTCGCCGGATAGACATAGAAGGAATTTCTTCATTTGTTACATGAAACGATATCTCTTCTAATAATAGTTATTAATTACTAACCTCTGCCTGGACGCGCAAAGAATGGATTCCTTTATTTCTTTTCGTATGTGATCTTGTAAGAGATCTCCTTTTAATCACGATCTCGATCCCCATTATCAAAGTCTAAAGTAGTCAAATTAGCTCTGTTATAAAACGTAGCCACCACATAGAGTTTGGATTGCAGTAATTGCAGATTTTCGTTTTAGTATAGTAGGTAGTAAAATTGTTATTTTCGTTTTAATGTTATAGATATATTTTTCATTAAAACTGTTTTTAAAAGTTTTCTTTTAATATTTATTTTATTAAGTATACGTATATTTTTATTATTTTTTCCTATCCAAAAATGATGGACGTATGGAGCTATTGTTTGTGATAAATTATTTATATAATTAAGAAATAAATTATAAGCTAAAAATATGTTTATTCATTTTATGAGGTAATTATAAATGAAAAAGATAAATAATTATTTTTCTAGGAAATGATTCCATCACTCCCTCATCAACCCCATCCATTAGATATTATATTTCTACCGGAAGCCGGCAAGGTGTCGTTGACTCCTATGTGGTTACGTCTGTCCATGGGCGGCGATGAACATCTGCTCTCTGATGCCTCTCCTGCTCGTTTGCTCCTTAAATATGCTATAAAAAACTATATATTAAGAGATTGTATGAATAATTAAGAATTTGTAGAAAATTTTTCCTACAATAGATCCTGCAAAAGAAAATAAAATGTGCGGTCAATGTATTTGTTTGATAAACGTCGACATTATTAAATTAAATAGCATTAAAAATTTAAAAATAATTTAAGCTAACATAATTTTTTCAATTGTTGCTTTTTGCAAATATAACAGTAAAAGAATAACAATTATAATTAACAAACTGTTTCAACTTCTCTTTATTGGACTTTTTTGTTAGTTTCAATTGTTTATAAGCAAAAGATTGTAACCATCAAAACTTCTTAATCACATACTTTCATAACGTGTAGTAAAGTCTCTACGAATCAAAACAATTTTAGTGGATTTTTTTAACAATTATTAATTGATAAAAAGTAATTTTCTTGTAATTTGTAATTTTCTTAAAACTTCAAGAAACTGATTAATCTTTCCTCTTTTTAAATATCTTTTATTGACTTGTCTGAAATATTAATAATTTTCCAGTTAGTTGTCAAAAACTAAATATCTTTTTCACATATCATTAACTCTTTTGATTAAGTAGTTGAATATTTCTTGTTAATTTAATTAAATTATTAAAAGTAATTAATATTTAAAGCCTTTTATCTATGTTTAATAAGTCATTTTATTGGAACTAAAATTTTGTATAGAATATACGCATTGAATACACATATATTAAATAAATAAAAAATAAGTTGAATAAATAATTTGATGCACTAAGTAAGAACAATTTAATTTTATATTTATCGTAGATGAGAACTTCTCGCTGAAAGTCAATACAATAATTAAATTAATTATAGATGATTCTAAATACACGATAATGCATTTCACCGTTCTGGTTCAACGACTTAAAAAATGTTTTATGGTCTCAAAAATTATTTGCGGCAGTTAAGATACACTCGCAAAAATATTACAATTTTCCCAATATTCACTTCCGAATAGAGCGCCGATGCCCATTTGGTCCAGAGCGCTGCCCTCTAACCAGAAGGTATAAGGTTTAATTCCCTACCGAAGGGTGTCAAAGACTCGAGACAACAAAGTGACAGGTTACTACCACGAGAGAAAGTTTCAGTAGTCCCAAATATCTCTTCGATGCTTCGATACGACGGCGCACCTTAGGTTAAAGTAGATGCAATCTGTACGGTAAGGGGATCTATTGAGCACATTTACATACTGTTAATTAATCGCCATTCTGCTCCAATTAACGTGTACAGATATAATTGCTGTTAATTGGGGGGCGGGGGGCTCGGCAACAGAACACCTTTAAATAAGTTAGGCGACGGGGAAGGAATTGTATTGCTCCGAATGAAAATGTGAGTATTTAGATTATATTACGTTACAATATTGTGATAAAGTTGTTGAGATAAGTGAATAAGTATATTTATTATAAGAAATGTTTGAGTTAGATAACGTGTTGTTGCTTTTTAATGAGCGTCCTCATTAATTCATTACATTTAGTTTTGTGAAATGACTTTGGCTAAAGAAACTGTATGCTAAATACCAATACACTAGTCTTCAACGACGTAAATGGGTTATTGGACATCTGGAGACTGAATATGTTGAGTTCATTTTCTAAATAACGTAGAGTCGAGTTGAGAGTTGAAAACATGTTGAGGCACGTTTTAAATATTTAGTTCATAATTTGAATCCTTAAAATCGTTAAAAATGTAAAATATTTTATTGATGAATATTGGTTTTAAACTCAAATAAAATAAAGGAATTTCGCTCCTGAAAATAACGAAATTGTATTAATTATAATATTTTTCGATTTTGTAAAATCAACTCTGCTAATAGAATTATTTGAAGACTATTTATAAGAGTATTATATGCGCCTACATATATGTATGACCAGTGTCTACAAAGTATTGTTAACCGCAGTTCTATTCTGATACATAAGATATCCAACGATATTAACGCCATATTTGATTAAGCAGAACCAAAATACCCCATTACGTTGCCGAACTATGACTTTGATGTTATAACAGTGGTAGCTCGAGGTGTTCACTCATTGAGGCAATAGAGTTGACTATTGCAGCGCCTTGTCAATATTATGTACGTCACACCGAGGCCTTGCAATTCGCTTTGTAGCGCGCTAAAGGCGGAAAATCAAGGTGAGTTAGAGATCCGAACTCCGTTACAAGCTCACCGTTATTTGGGTGCGTCGGTTTAAGTGCGATTGTTCGAAGGCACGTCGATGATGTGCCTGATCCATACGATCGAATTGGTTCATCACCGATTCCAAAAAGAAGTACATTTTAATTATTATTAACAAACATAGATAATTTATGTTTATCCAGTCTTTATTATCTGAGATTGAGCATTGAGCCCAAATCAAATCCAAAAAAATCTTTTAAAAGCAACCACTAAACCTTGTATTCCATTACGTGTAAGATGCGATTCCTTGTAAACGAAATAGTTGTTCTATTGTTAGAGTACAAAGAAAAAATATTATACAATAGTGGATATGCGTGTGATAATGACAGCGATTTGACTTCTCTTTACATTTTCAAGCTATATTTCTTTATTATTTTATTATATACTGGAGCTCACAACGACAGACAACATGATCGAGAAATAAGTTATTGAGTGAGAAAGCCCAAGAACTCTGTTCGTACATTCGCCTTTTAACGGTTGACTTTTAGCCACGCCACGCCAGCCACAACCTAAAATATCTTAATTATGAGCACTAGCTCAAAGTGTAAGTTCTAATTTACACTTACACAACCCATAACCGCGTTTTTCACTAATTCAGGTATCTGTACAGAGGCACGTTTACATATCTGCACAAACGTACGCATACATGTTTTAAGTAAGCATCCCTAATAGCAATAAAAAATAATATACTACATAATTCAGCACAATATTTGTACGATTCGCGTGATCTTTAATAAACGATCCTCGACAGACATATAAAGCAATATCAGCCAACTAGTTTGAGTGGCCACCTATTATTGCTATTTTGAAATCAAGTATCAGTTTTAAACCGGGATAGACTTTGGACGGCATGTAATGAATGGAATTAAATTACTAATATCACAATAAGCCTTTTCATTATTATCATACGATGGTGCCAGGTTGAAACACATCAAACCCTTAAAACTCTCAAGTTTTTCGATCCATTGCATATCCCACCTTTTAAGGTTAAGACTTTTCGACAGTATATTTCGACAACATATTTTAATGGATTTGACAATATAACTTACAATAAGTGTAGTATCACACGTCTGTACTTATTTGATCGATAAGGTGTTAAAATCCATGCTCTAGCCAATTTCATCAAGAGATGTTTATACGTATAGTTTAAGGCGATAGTGTTCTACTGCATTCGATACCATGAGATTATTGCTTTCGAGTGTTTAAAGTAAAAATATTATACTGGGATTATGTTGAATTAATCTCATCAAAATCAGCCAATATATTGGAGAGGCAGCGATAGTCCTAACTCCACGACGCATATTTATTTCTATCCACGTGAAGCGGTAGGCGGGCTCTAGCAGGACCGTATCTCCCGACTGCAAATGTTACAAAGCTACAGCTTTAATGACCGCCCGACCATTAATACTTGCCGTTTTACAATGCGCCATTAAAACGTAAACATCCCCAAATCGTAACTGCGTTAGCGGAATTAAATAGTAATAATCAAGTTTCCGATATACATTAGAGAAAATATAATTGCGGCGCCGGCCGCGGGTGTCGTAACTGCAGAGATATGGCCCAAGTTTCGGGCGTGTACACGTTTTGATATTACAGCGAAGTAAATGGCCACTAAAATACGGAGGCGTGGAAGCCTTCGCTCGTAGCTTAACGGTGGGTATATTAGTTGGCATTACTTTAATCGCTACGTTTTAAATAGTTGCGTAATAGTTGTGTGAATTATAGAGATTGTTTACACGAAATATGTCGGGACTGTGTATACACGGGCTGTTCGGGTTATGAATGCTTGCATTAATAAATTAATGTTCGGGTCGGAATTAACTTTAACTGCGAAAGTTTAATATGGTTAAATAGTATGGCGCATTTAAAAATACTTTTTTGCAAATCAGTTGTTGTTTATTGTTTGTTGTTTGTTTATGTGTCATGATAAAATACAGATTAACCATTTTTTAAATATACTTAATAGAATACGAAATTATGTCATTAAAGTCATTAGGTTCTAAAATTATAAATATGAAAGTCTGGATGTGTGAATATTTTATTGTCAGCTCAAACATTCAAACTGATTGTCATGAAATTTTGGAAACTGCTTAATTATTTCTGGAATTAGATATACTTTAGAATCTAAAGTAAATAATATCGTTGTAAATTCTATCGTATATCCTGTTCACACATCACAGTGATCGCAATCAGGATTCACACCGCCCAGTGAGCTCCGTAGCAATGAAATGTAAAGAAAACAGTTCTATGTACATTTTGAGAAAATTTTAACCATGAAAAATGCAAGCACGGAAATTAAAATATGAATGAGAACAAGCATAAGACAATGGAATTTTAAATAATCGAAACTATGAGTTAATGGAATACATGCACACGAAATGAGAAAATTGAGTAAGTGAAAAAATTTGTCTACTTGGGTAGTTTGTTTACAAATGATAGCAAAATGACAGTTATGTTGAAAGTAGAGTAAATGCGGGAAACAAAGTGAAACGAGCTTTGTTTGTTGTTGTAAGTCGTAAAAGTCACGATAAGCGCGTTTGGCCATATTTAAATGGGTTATAAACTTATATACGGCAGCTAAAATTGGGTGGGGTAGAAAAACGAGGAGGGGCGAAAGTACAATCAATACAGCGGATATGCCATCCCTACGAGGTATGCATGGAGCGTCTTTTAAAACAGATAGAAGCATAGTGATATTTAATATTAGTGCACTTTGAACGACGTGGTGACCGAAATACAAAAAAGTATGGTATAGGTTTGATCATCTGGAAAAATGAATGAACTTTAACTAACGAAAAAATTGTATGATAATAGAGTCGGCTAGGTTTGCCTAGAAAGTACTATATTTATTATACTGGTGAGACATTAAAGAAGGGCAAAATTTAAGCACCCTCGAAATTGACGAGTTTTAAGAAAATATTGATGAACGTCAGAAAAGCAAAACAAATATGCCAATATCTTATATAGAGGTCTGTTATCTCTACCTGCTTTCCGTGGAAAAAGACGAGATTTTATAAAAAAATGTAAATCGATCATTGCAAAATTTTTATTACCGCCAGAATAAAGTTTTATTCATTTTATAAGTCAGTGATGAATGTCGTCATTTTATTTAATAGTAAATAAAGGTTAAAATAGTATCTGTCTGGATAAAGTGAGGACAAGTTACTAGTCTTAAAACGAAAGAGACATTTTTTACAATGGGGCTTTCAAACCGATTCTATATAACTTTTGATTGGACCCAATAAACGGCAGAAAACAATTCTGAGGTCACAAACGTCATTTACAATCAGCTTAAGTAGTCAAAGAAGTCTGAATGGCCTTAGAATGGATTTATCGTCCGAAAGGAGAATAAACGGGCCGGTATTAGGTGGTTGAAATAGAAAGAGGGGCCGCGGAGGCTAGAGGTGCAAGGGCGGTGGCGTAGGTAGGTGCTTTTTCCACTTCGCTCGCGTATTCAATAGGCTTTTCTCTCTTCTTCTTTTACAAAGTAGAACAGTCATTAAAACTTTTGACGAGCCCGACTTTAATGTTACGGTTCTCGTTAACGTTACACTGCGTCGTCAAAACGTAGGTTCGAAGTTGCCGTGTTTCGTGTTTTTCCGTCCCCTCCGCCCGCGCGCCGCTCTCCGCCGTCTTCCCGAAAACAGGCTTCGACACGGTGTTATAGGGAGGCAATTACAGTTAACTAATTAGTTTTTATTTGTTTTCGGTTTTTTTTCTATCGAAAAAAGCCCTCTCGGTCCCCGGCCGCGGCGTTCCTATCGTCGATATCATGCTTTCGGGTAGAAAAAGTCGTTTGATTGGAGCCATAAAGCTCGCTAGTGTTTTAGTAGGTTTTTAGTAGTTCGCGGAATGGAGCAGCGATGTATTTAGTAGTTTCCTGGGGCGACCTTCGATGTAAAAACGTTTTTATGGTTCAAAGTTTATGACTAAGAACAAGTCGTTTTACGTTTTATGTCGCATTTTATTGCATTTTATTTGCATAACGCGATATTGTAATCTGTGTATAAGACGGACACGAAATTTTATAAAATGTTTCAAATTACTTCATCAGATTCATTCAGGGAAAGATCAGAGTAAAATTTGGCAAAATCACAGAACAAGAAACTACCTGGTTATTATCGATTGCAAATTTTTCTTCTCTGTCAACAAATAAATAGAATATTTCCTGAATGTGAAAGACATTCATATATTTAAATTTTGTTCAAAATAACATGCAACAAAGTTAATTATGAATCTATTCATGTGTAAATGTACGGTCAATTTAGATCACAAAGGAACCTGTGGAAGTTTTAAAATAAATAACGTACGATGACATATTAGATATAACTGGATGCTTCCTTAATGCTATTGAAGGTAAATAAATTTATTATATTATCAAAGAAAATCTAAGAAAAATGATTTTCAATTAAAACAGGCATGGCATAGGCGAGTGCACCGCTCTCATTATAGAAATTGCCGCTTTTGTAATGCACACCAGGACTGGGCGATAATATAAAGTGAACAGCTGCATTAAAGTGCATCTACGTCTATAAGGACTTTCAATTAGTACAGGCGTAGCCTATTAACATTTTAACCAAAAAAATACTTTTAACATAATCTCGGTACTAAAAAATCTACAATTATTTCGATTTCTACATGATATTGAATAAAAAAAAACACAAAAAGGGCATACACGTAGTCAATTCAGAAGTTATCGTTAACACATCCATGCCAAGCCGTGTGCGTTCAAAAATGACAATAACAATTTAAAGATTAGATCATGTATTGACAAACTTAAGTTGTCCAGACGTATGCATTTGGCTTGAATAAAAAAAGAAAATATATATACATATACATGTATTAGGGTGGCTCTTATTTCTTTACCTTCGAAAAGTTCACGCGGCACCCTTTCATATTGATTATTAACCTAAAATAATAGTCTAGATTTTTATTTGTTTTAAACAATAATTAGGGTGCTACCACTTGTTGAAGATTGAGAAAAATACAATTATAGTATTTGATTTAGAAGTATAAGAAGATTAATATTTTGTTATATTTTAATGGTTCGAATGTAAGTAAACATGCCCGAGACTCGTAAACGTTTCCTGCTCCTGCACCCCTTCCCTTTCACTTTCAAGCAGATTGTGCCTGACAACAGTGATGACAATTCAGTACGCTTTCATCACTCACCGCGAGTGCATGCATTTTGTTCTCTGGCCAATCGTGTTATTATAATGGCGTCCACAAGTGCCGGCACTAATTTATCAACACGGAATAAGAAGAGGACATATGGCTTATAGGCCAACCATCACTTTAGTTGGTTCAGTCGAAGTTGCCAACAATTATTGAAGTATTACGTGTATTTTTTTACTACAAAAATGAAGAGAAAAAAAGTGTACGAGATTCTGCGAATTCTACTTCCTGTGACGTTTTAGCTTTGTGGACTAAAGCCGGAATTCCTACAAGAATAAAAAAACATGTTATAGCGAAAATAGAAAACTACTATAAGCAGTGGGCAAATCTCAAGAAGAATAAAGAAAACAAAAAGAAACGTTCCGAAACACTGAAAAAGAAGGAGCAAGTATGGAAAAATAAATTACTACATTTGTTTGATATTGCCCACGCTCGAGCTTTGGACATGATAACTATAGAGACAAACATTTTTGATTGCGCAACGTCAGAAAGACCGCAAAGGACAAATCGGCGCTGTGGATAAAGCAAGTTTAAAAATAGAAGCGAAAATCGAAAACAAAAGCAATGCTTCAAAACGCAAAGAGCGGGAAAAAGCTATCTTAGCGTTAACAGAAAAGTGTGTGCTTTCTTCTTCAAGTAGTGGTGAAAATACAACACCTGCTACAAGTCAACTTACTCCAACCCGTGAACCTCAAATGATTCCCGGACCTTCTAATCAACCACCGCGCAAACGAGGGTAGAAGGGTTTTAATAAATGACCACTTAGCAGCAAGCCTTGATGTTGCAAAGTTAAGTAATAGAAAAGCTGCAATTGTCTTGACGTCAACTTTAAAAGTGCTGGATCCGACCCTGCGGCTTTCAATATCACAGATCTTCTGTTCGACGGCATCGTTTGAAGAGTCGGCAAAGATCGCGGAATCGTTAAAGAAGGAATTCAAATCAGAAACTCCTTTGACCGTTCATTGGGACGGTAAACTAATCGAGGATATAACTGGGCACGAAACTGTAGATCGTCTTCCAATTTTAGTGTCAGGTAACGGTGTCGATCAGCTGTTATCGGTTCCTAAGCTCAACCGAGGAACTGGAGAAGCATGTGCAGAGCTGTGTATGAAACAATAGAATCGTGGAACTTGTGAGCAAATAAAATGTATGTGCTTCAATACGCCCGCGGTCAACACCGGTTTAAAAATGGAGCTTGTATCCATTTGGAACAAAAAATGGAAAAGGATATGCTTTGGCTTGCTTGCCGGCACCATGTAATGGAGATAATGTTAGAAGCCATCGTGAGTAAATCCCTTAGTCCATCAAGTGGACCTGATATTCAAATTTTTAAGAGATTCTAAAACAGCTGGAGCGACATTGACCAAGCTGACTACAAGGCAGTATCTTCCGATGCTTCATCTTTACAAACAGTTGAAAATATTGCTGCATACATAATCTCTTTCGCTCAAGATCAGCTGAATAGATATCAACCTCGAGATGACTACAAAGAGCTTTTGAACCTTACAATTATTTACCTTGGTGGGATTCCAGGGAAAAGAGTATCATTCAGAATGCCAGCTGGTCTTCACCGTGCCAGATGGATGGCAAAAGCAATATTGTCTCAAGATCTTTTATTTGGCCATCAGTTCAAATTATCCAAAAGAGAAGAAACAGCTATTAAGGAGATTTGTGTGTTCACTGTCTCAATTTATGTCAAATATTGGTATCAAGCACCTTCCTGTGCAGCGCCAAGAAACGATCTGCAGTTACTAAAAGATCTCGTTTCTTTCCAAAATATAAATAAAGCCATGTCACAAAACGCAATACACAAAATTTTGGGTCATCTGTGGTACTTGTCGGAAGAATTGGTATGTTTAGCTTTTGACGATGCTCTTTCTCTAGACGACAAACGCAAAATGATTAAAGCTTTAAACAACCCTCGAGTTTTGTGCAAAACGAATAAACGTCGATGTCAAGCATACTTGAAAAAATATAAATTTTGTGTCTTCAATTCAATGCGATTCTTTCAAATACTGGCATATCCTCAGAGTTTTAGATAAAAACGTGAAAACATGGCAAGACGACAAGGGATATCAACGTGGAAAGCAAATTGTGCAATGCGCGTAGTAAATGATATTGCCGAACGAGGAGTAGCCCTGATGGAGGAATGTAATAAACTGATAACGACAAATGAAGAGCAAAAGCAATACTTGCTTTGGTTGTAAAGGAATTTAGAAAAAATACCCAGATGCAAAAAAATCCACTCTATTGAAATAATATTTTGTGTAATAACATTTTATTTGTTGAAAATACTTCTAATTTCATATTTTATGTGTAATTATGCAAATTGTTTGCTATAAGTTGATTATTTGACTAAATAAAAACTTCAATTTTTGAATTTGAAATATATTGTTTTTTTTGTATTAAAAAGTTTGAGAGCTGGTAGCACCCCCTAAACATCACTTTAAAAAAAATATAAAAATACTGTAATAGTTTCTCAGGATATGGAATCAAATGGCAGGGTGCCCCATAAAAATTTCGAAAAAAAATTTTCTTTTGCCCATATAAGAGCCACCAAACATGTATATATATATATATATATCTATATCACACTATTTCCATATGTTCTAGTAGAGCGATATTTCCAATCATACTGATCTAAACAGACGAAAACATAGAGTTTACATTAATGAAATCAAAAAACTTTCTCCGTTATTTATAAGGTACAAAGAGTACAATCGTATCATCTCCTATACATCTGAAATGCGCAAAACAATGTTAACATAATAAGGAAATCGACACGAACAGTCCAAGGAAGAAATTGACAGCAGCACGGCGGGCGTCAGACGCGCCAGCGCTCTACAGGCGCAGGTGGTCCGTGACGCGGACGAAATAATTTTAATGTGCGCCGTCGTACGTGGACGTGTTTGAAGACGCCGCATTTATGCTATTTCGTCGACGTATTTTCGTTTGTTTCAAATTTTCTGCGTAAAGTAAACGAGGTGATATTCAAAATGGCGTTATGATCACATAGGCACGAACTGAGATTAACTATTTGAACGAGTAAAATTATTTTTTAGTGATTTTGTCATTTTAGTATATTATTATTTTTAAAACAGTACTAGCAGCGAAACCCGCGTTGCTCGGGTTAAATACATCGCATGTTTAATGGTATAAAATTTAACGATCCATTTTAACTTACATATTGCAGATTCTTATTTTAGATATTGAGACTAAATCTATACTTCTCCGGAATCATTTCCTGGATGATGTTGCTGATGTCGTTGATAATGTTGTTCTTCATGGCTAGAATAATTCGTTCGCGTAACCATTCTCAATTGGCATAATTTTCAGCAATACTTGGTTATATTTCATTTACCAGTTGTTCTGGTGTTTCAACAACATTACATAACCCATTAGTTAATGTGATTGGCCAGTATTTTCGTCTATTCGATAGATGATCTCTTCTATTTATAATAGTTTTAAGAAAATTCTTATACATTTTCATCTCCTGAAATTTGCGCCCTGATATTTGTTATTAACTTCATTATTTTAAATGTTACCAAGACCGACTTCTTTAAACAATTTCATCTGCTGACGTTGATTTCCGAATGATAGGTAGGGTTTGACGAAAATCGCCTGATAGCATTAACAATACCTTCCATTACATTCGCGTTGTCGAAATCTTGATGTGTTCTCTTGAGTGCTTCTAGTGATTTTCTATATGCCATTGTGCTTTCGTCTTATATAATGGCAGCACTGTTTCAATATTTGTGCGTGCTGATGATGTGTGATGTCACATACCGGAATTCATAATCGGCTACATTTAATGGTAATTTTAAACCAGCTGTTCGTCCACCACCCATAACCGTTGACGCTATAAATGATGCCAGAGCGAGAACAATTTCTTTATTTTCTCAGTTTCATCTAGAATTAAATTTATCTAAAATAATTTCTGGGTGCCATATTGCGTCTAAAATATTATACCACCTTGCTGTATTTTTAATAATCCATTATTATATCATATGCTTGTTTTTGACACTCAATTAATAAGGATTTGTCATGTTGGATCTAATGTGCCTAAATTTGTCGTATTATAATTTGTTTCCTTAAATATTCACTCTTGTTTCATCCAAAATTTAGTTTAAATATTGCTAAACATCTATCTTCTATCAATATCAAAGCTTTGTGAAAAATTTGTTCATGAATTATTTTTAAGTCCGAGTTTTGTTTCGTAGTTCAGACAAGATGCCATCGCTCATATATTCTCGATATTTTAGCCATAGTCGATTTGGATTAGAAGGATTACATGTCGTTAATATAGTTGCGAATAGCTCACGAGTTTGATTTGCTGTAGCCGTTTGGGCTGCTTCATTCATAGCTAACCATTATCGTTTTCTATCTTTGACATGCTTCGCGATATCTCACAAATGTAACCATTGGCAGTTTTAAATTTTCAAAACACGTTGGACCACGGACAATGTGAAGTAACAAACGTTGATAGAAACATTCAGCGGTTTTTGGATGCACTGTGTAGATCGGTCCTATTATTGTTACTCTTGAACACCCTATCAAGTCCTACTGGCATTCCACGTATTCAAGCATTAAATTGTTTACTTGTTGTGTCCCGCGTGTAATAGATTGGTACTTATAGGTAAAGTAAAGTCTTAATATATGGATCTTTCTGGCATAGTTCAAAAGTCTGTTAAAATTGTTCGTGTTGGTGGTTCCGTCGCAATCGATTGATCGTCGATCAGGATTTTCTTTCGGTTTTGAAACTCAATGATGATATCATCTATTTTGATCGGTTGAATTTTATTTTGAAACCAAATTAAGTTGTAGATGTGGCAATCCTCGTTTCTGTCATTTAATTGCTAACATTCAGCAAATAACAGTACCAAATATTTTATTTTCACGATGGCATCAATAATTTGATTTGTTTTGACGAAAAACTGGACAACAATATCATATCGATCGCTGGTTGTCTGTCCATATCAATATCTTTGATTTCCACCCATGAAGAATTACATGTAAATCTTATAAATAAATCTGGTTGGCCGTGTTTTGACATAGGTTATCGCATCTTGAGCATGTTCGTGCATGTTACGTGCACTTCTAGTAAACGTAGATGGCAAAATGATAAATTTTCCCCATCGACGTTTCCACCACTTATAATAGCATCTTTAAATTGATGTATTCATTCGAACGCAACTTTGTTGATCAGAGCGAATAAATTCTTATTTTCCTCTCTCAATTTTAGAATTCATATCTACAAAAACTGCTGAAATAAATTGCTGCCAACAATTTAAAAATATGGTTATATTCGCTATTTGGTCATAATGCACATGAAGCACAATAAGCATAAAATTGCATAGCTGGTACTTTTTGTTAGTTTCGACACCTGTAGCTGGATTGATTTGTTGAGTATTGAAATGATAACCATCCTCCCCTTGCCACTGGATACCATAGTGCATTATAACTTCGATGTGTCAAATACGTTGCAATTTATTACTTCGGCGCTGAATAATAATATCACATGACTACATTCGTTATCAATAATTACTACGGCAACTTCGTTTGTTTGAGGTGCATCGATCCTTCGTTTGTATTGACCAGCTAGTCTTTTATCTGCTCGAATGACGTTTTATAATTATCTGCAACCATTTGGTCTAGAAGTCTGAAATAAAGTGATTAGTTGATTATGATTATGCAGTAGACGCTGTAATTTATGATAATATCGTTGTAGTCCCTGAATGTAAGAGCAACTTAGATCTGTTTCAAGTTCTTTGTTACCAATTAAGTATACTTGAAGAAATTTTGAATTTCATTGGACATCGACAAAGTAAGCCTACTCGGTGATAAATTTGGCCTTCAACCATGACCGGGCTGAAATTTTCTTCGTGACATATTAATGAAGCTCAAATAAAGTAATTTTAAAACAATAGTTGTATTAACGTATATTTTGCAGAAAATGATTGGAATCTAGTATTTTCCATTCATTTATGCGAGTAATTGTGGTGATGTACCACACATCTAATGCTGGTAAATTGACTTTACCACTCGAGCCAACCAGCAGTTTCATCCTAAATTTCCTCACATTTAATATGGCATATCGTATTCATTTTCGATAACTGGATGTTCACTGTATTGTTTTGCAGTCATAATGTATTTCTGAAGTTCTGAATTCTCAATTTTACTTTTTTACATCTTATTTTGCTATTTCTTCTATTTTCCACTTCACGTTGATCAGCAGATTGACGATTTCTAAGAGTTGTCATTCGGGATAACACCTCCTCGTTAATATGTAATCTTTTATCTTCGATTAAATTTTTCTAATTCTATTCAATCCTTTACGAATATTCAAAAGCCGTTTTTTTCTCGCTGTTTCAGTTCGACATGTTACTTTTCTTTTCTTTGAATTCACTCGAGGTTTTGTAAATACTTTTTTATACCTTAACATTGTGTATGTATAATGTAATAAAGTTACAAAAATTAATCTCTTGATTGTTATTATGATGACCTGACGTAGTCAGTGAATTTTGGTTCATATACCATAATACACTGAAATTTCTGATACCAGAAATATTCAGGTAGTTTGTTCTATTTTACTTGTCAAAATCACTTCAATTTTTAATTACTATTTACTCTCAATTACAATTGATCTTCTCTCACTTTCGATCAAACTGGTGAAAGTTTCGGTTTATATACCATCCATATCGAAATTTCTGGTACCAGAACACTAGAATATTCAAATAATTCTTTTTCACTTGTCAAAATCACTTGAATGGTTCGCTTCCAGTTTCAATTAATGTTTCTCAACTAAAATACGATCAAACTGACGAAAACTTGCTGAATTTCGGTTGATATACCATCAGACGTCAAATTTCTATCACCAGAACATTCAAGATTATACCAACAACGACAGCTTATCTTAAATCTTTTAAGAATTTTAAAATTAATTTTCAATCGTTCTGGAATTTTTAAGAACATTTTAGAAATTCAAGATTAGTTTTGATAGTGACAGACCACCCTGCATCTTTATAATTTTTGATGATAGTAGATCATTTTAGAATATTCTAGAAAATTTTAGAACTCCTTATGAGTTAGAGAATTAATTAATTGTCATGTATTATTTTAGAACTTTCTAGAACATTCCACATCGATTTCAACAGTCCACATATTTTGGAACTTTCTAGAGGTGTGGGTAACCTTTTATTTGCGAGCCAAATTTTAGTATGCAAATTTGTTCACGGGGCGCGTTCAAAGTAGTGTATTTTAAAGTAGTATTTATAATTTTTAAAAGATATATATCATACATGAAATAACTCATAATGTTATTATAATACAATTTAATAAAATAACAAAATGAAATGAAAAATTAGGTAAAATTAAAATTAAATTGTGAAATTGGGAATTACATACTACAAACTACGAAAGTTAAATAGCGACACCGAAATCAATGAGACACAGGGTTGGTTTGGGACTAATCCATCGATGTTTTAAATTAATTCCACTGATGCAAAGACGTAAAGAATTTTCCAGTCAGCCTTATTACGATGTTGATTTATTGACTTTCATTATTGAAAAACTGTTCGCATTTGTAAGTTCTGCCAAACGCACGAATTAATCTTCTTTGGAATTTCTAAGTTGAAAATGGTCTTCATTGATATTTTTATCTTGCAACTCCGTCTTTAAATTTAGATTTTAGGAGTAAGTTTTCTTGAACCTCGATCAATTCAATTTGCAAGTGTATTGGAATATTTTGTACATTACTTTGTTGGAGTAACATTTATATTGAAACTATCCTCCATGTTTTGAAATCGCTTCTGTTCGAAATTATCGACAGTAACTTGAGTTCTTCAGCTATTGAGAATAAGCAATATTTTCATACGCAGAGAGCGTGGTCAAATGGTAACTGTTACCAGATAACATCTGTGCCTTCCACAAATTTTTTCTGAAACGCTTTCAAATGGCTGTACAAATTATTTACTAACTGTCATTGTTTTGGAGTTTCAAATATAAATCATTCAAATAGCCTATAAGGTCGACTAGAAACGCTAAGTCCATATTATTTTGGGTCACTCAATTCAGATAGTGGTTTATTCTTTATTTGCATAAATCTGCCATCTTATTTTCTAGCTCGTTTCAGCATTTTCCTTTGCTTAGCCATCTGACTTCGCAATAATAATATGTTACGTTGTCATATTCGGCTGATATTTCTTCCGAAAACGCCTTGGACTGACGATGGTTAAGCCTTCAGGATCGAATAAAATTAATGGGTTTTACTACCACAATCATTTCTGGAGTTAGAACACAAGTTCTGTTGGTGCATAATACAATGGGACTATTAAATCATCATTTTCACATTTAATTCAGTTGCTTTTCATTCAAAATTCTGATGAAACCTAAGCCAACCATAGAAGGTACACCATCCATACTTTAACGAATTTTGACCATGCCAAGTCAAACTTGTGTATACCTTTTGAACTTCATTAAAAATGCTGCTGTAAAGCAAACAATTCCTCAGTAAAAGTGAACTCTTTATCAACACCTTGAATAAATTTAGCCAGTTGAATTGTGTCAGACAAATAGGTGCTCTCGTCTAATGCTATGGAAAATTTTTCAAAACCATCCATACGGTCAGTCAATGTTGTTTTATATCATTAGCAGCATCATTTTTATACTTGGACAGTTCGTCCTGACAAACATTTTTTCAAATTCATGTTTCTTTTCAGGACAGAACACTGCAAACTTTTAACACTCACTCCTTCATTAATTCTTCTTGGGAAAATGGGTTTAATGACTTTGCCACTTTAGAACTAATTATAAAAGCTTTCAGCATTATCAAGTTGTGTTCTTTGTTTATAACAATTGCTGCTGTTTTTCTTAATTTGCGTTAAGGTTCTCGTTTGTGTATTTTCTTACTTGCCGTCAGTGAGTGCAGCATAGGATGCTTAGTTGAGTAATGCCTTTTATATTGAATTATTTCATCACTAAAATGGATTCATTACACAGCAAACAAATAGGGTTACCATTGTGCCCGATAAAAAACGGGTCCATTTTGTTGAAACTGGCGATCCTCATTACTTTTTCGTTTCTTTCCACCAGACATCATTTTCGCTTACTTTTCGTTCGATAAACTTAACAAAATATAATTAATAAGCACTTTAGATGCACAAAGTCACAAAACAAATTGACGACACTAGCAGTTTGCTGGGATATCGCTTGTCGAAGTTATCACCTCAGTAACTCAAATAGAATTGAACTTAAGTTTGGGCCATCAACCCCTTAGGCAAAAAGTGAAAGAAGGATCTAGAATCGTCTAGTGTAGAACAATTGAGAAACAATAATCTCTTGTTGCGCCGCCAGTGAAGCGACGAACATCAAAAGCTTTGATGTTTGCCGCCACTCATTTCGCTCACTTGACTCCGTGAATGAGTAAGTCGTGCAATATATATTTTTATTAGGTTTTCAAAATGTCTTGCGGGCGGGTCGAAGCTTACAGCGGGTGGGATGTGGCCCGTGGATCGGTTGTTGCCCACTTACGTTCTAGAGTATTCCAAAAATTTTAGAACCTTCCAGAACATTCCACATCAGTTATAACAGTTGCAGATATTTTGAAACTTTCTAGATCATTCTAGAAATTCTCAATCCTTCTAGAACATTCCGGATCGATTTTTAACAGTTGCACACATTTTGGACTTTTCTAAATAATTTCAAGTTCTAATTAGTTATAAAAGGACAGATATAAATTTTGTTTACATTTTCGCCACCACAACCACCCACTTCCACCCACCGCGACTAAACTTCCTACTCTTTTTACCGTGAGACCAAGGAGTGTTTACCACCCCAACGGGAAGTTGATTGGAATTGGTGGTGATAGAAAATCCGGTTTCTACAAACAAACATTAGTATTTTATATATGTATATGTATTTAATAGATTTAGATTTGGCCCACGTATACTATTTATCTTATAAAATTACCAAGTTTTATGCAAAATACTATAAATACGATTCCTATAATTAAATTTCATAATTTAGTAATGTACATAACACCTGTTTTTTTTATAAGTAATTTTAATTGCTTATAAAAAACTTATATCTGAGAAAACAAACTTACATGAAAATTCTTAAAGGCATTTTAAAGACGGAATGACGAATCTGACTTGCGAGAATATCTTCCTACTATAAATCATTAAATAACACATCCTCTTTTAACTCTCATTCAAAATTTTATTCTTAACGGGATACTAAAATTAGGAAAATTAAGAAAATGCGTTTTTGCGAAAAGGAATTGTTTTATTATTATTTCATATCTAGTTAAAATCAGTTTACTTTCTTTGAGAGATTTTTTAACAGATTTTTGAATTGAATTTTAAATTTTTGATTGATATTCAGTTTCTTATCGCTTCAAACTGCATTAGATGTCGCAAGCGCCGTTCACCCCTGTCGATTCGACCAAAGACATCATGTCAAAAAGTAAAAAAACTGTTGTTCATGTAACATGATTTTTTGGCTGACTGTTAAAGTCTAACCTTCTTTTGTGGCCAAAATATTTAGAATATAGTAAGCCCAGTCAGATTCGGTCATTACCTTCGTCTATGATGTGGAGCTATTTGTTTTAAATTTAATATATGTATATATGAAATTAAAAAACAAATCCATATATATATATATGATTGGAAGGAGAATACTGACAGTTTCAGCACAAACAACAAAAGTAATTTTGTTTTAATATTTTCGATCTTGAAGAACTTTAAATGTAAGCAGTAATTTTCCTAAGCACATCCCGTAAACAGCGGGAAGTCTTGAGACTGGCCTGTAGGCCTACCATAATTTTTTCCTTTTGCATTAATTGAAAATAAACTATTGTATTACCTGTTATGTTTCAGACTCATTTTTTCGTACTGAATTATATAAAGAAATTATAAGAAAGTCGAAATGCATCTTAAGCTAAATTTGAACTTAACTCTTTAGTCAAAGTGGGCTACCATAATCAAATAGACCGACTGAATTCATTAGTCCGCCATACACTAAAGCAATACGGATACAATATGACATTACTTCGAAAAAAATCCTTATAAAATAAACATTTTTTTAGAGAATTTTCCTTTTAATATGCAAAATTAAAAACTCTTAAATCTTCGATTCAAACTTTGGTTAGGTTTTCCTGTAACTTATGTGTAAGATCCTATATTTCGATTTTTTTTTTCAAAACTTTAGGCTTAGTAGATTTGGAAATGAAGGCGCAAATGGTTGATTTCCGTATATTTTCTCTAATATCTTTTAAGTCCAGCATTTCACAATTAAAGAGGATATATAGGTTAAGTTTTTGATAACAAAAAAAATTTAGTTTTCTAATTTGTGCTATACGTTTATTTCCTTAAGAGAATTGTATTTAAATCTGTTTATCAAAATTGTAACATACATTCATAATGTTTGGGAAAGTAGGCTGTGAAGACGGACATACAGGCGGATCCTAAAGGATCTATGTGTTCCATTTACATACAGTGTACGGAACCTTGAAAAGAAATAAATCATTTCAATAGAAAAAAATAACCATCAACTTTTCGCAATAAACTTTATGGAATGCTATGAGCAAACTTAGTTTGTTTTAAACTGTCAACACTGTCACTTTCAGCCTTTAGTACGTGTCTGAAACTTGTTTAAAAAGTTTTCTTTTGTGTTTAATCATCTGTTTTAGTATGCGAGAATCTTTTAGAACATTTATTTGGTGTACTGTATTTAAAGTTGAAATCTCGTTTAAAATTATTTAATTACTATTCGTTCGGATGATCTTCTTAAAAAGAATCAGATAATCGAGGTTTCCAGCGTCACATCAAACTAGAACTATGTTTAATATCATAATCGAATAAGCATTTAAATTTATAATTTGTTATTAGTGTTTAAGCGTTTCATCGTCAGGAGATGATTAGGTGCAGCAATTTGAAGTGAAACGATATAAGTTTGTTTATTATACATATTATATATACATACATATCAGTATGAGTGTGTGTGTGTGTGGGCGTGCGTGCGTGCGTGGGTGTCGGTGCGTTACCTACGGGAGTGCAATCGGAATTAAGAATGTGACATCGGGGAGCGGGATCAAAATACAAAACATGTTGGTTTCACGACGGGCCGATGTACAAGATGAAGGTATTCGCTTTGTGCCTACGCGGGTGGAGCCGCAGGTAATAACTAGTTGATTATAAATTCGATACACTTTTAGTCATCGCTTAAAATTCAAAGTCACTATTGTCATTTATTAGTCAATTAATCATTTCTAAAGATCGTTTTAAACGGGTAATGAAACAAGTGGGACCTTTAGAAACTATTTTCGCAGATTAATATGTGAAATTGTAAAACTTGAGAACATTATGAAAAGGTAGTATATGTTTGTTTGTTTGTTTTCCAATCACATCGATTAAAAAACACATATAATAAACTTTACCGACGCGACGGTTGATCTAATGTTTCCTAATCCGGTGCCCATTCAAGAAAGTCAAAGGAGCGCTCAACAATAATTTAAAGTATACCCGACTTTAAAGCCGTTATGGACGCTCGCGCAAGCGGCGTGTATTCCAAAACGGTCTCGTCGAAGAGTTCTCCAAAGCGGCAGTAATATACCTAATACGTAACAGCACAGCCGACTGCGGCAGCAGACGGCGGACTTCTCGAATCAAAGTTGCCCGCGTCGAGTGCCTAGCCAGCAACGCGGATGCAAATCGGGCCGATGCAAAGGGATATTTCGTTTCTCGCGAAGCCGCCCGCCCGCCCGGCGCTGAGAGATCCCGGAGATTTATAAGAGGCAGATATGTTGAATCCGAGCACATCCAATTTAACAGGACATTGGCTCTTAGCAAGTTCGTAGATTATTCTGTTCGGCTCAGCCGACTGCGATCGCGTATTCAGAGATTTCAAGACATTTACATTATTCGATTTTACATATTATTTTTTTTTAAGAGATAGTCCATTTCCATTTCCTGGTGCTGCTTGTATTTGATGATTCTTTGAAATCATGTCCATAGTTAGTTTTAATGAAATTTAACTCATTTTCATGAAGGTCAAGGATATTTAAAAATGACAACTAGACAATTCATAAGCGTGAATTAATCTACTATTTGACGTAAGCCGATCCCTTTCAAATTACTTGGCAGCGTCAATTGATTTGTCGGGCTGATATCTATCTAGAATAAAATAATGTAAACGGATATCAGAACAGTATTTGTCTGTCGAATAATTAAATCATTCTCTACAATGTCTATGCGCAAATAAAATTTAATTCAAAACGTCCGTCCTATTTTTGCCGTTTGAATAACGTATTTATGCATTCGTGTTTGAAAATGTTGAATCATATTTTCAGTAAACCAGTTTTGTGGTATTATAATGACGCGATATTTGTAAAATCTAAAAATGTTTTTATGTTTGAACCGAAAAACGATAAAAGTAATTAAATGGAAAATTTGGCATAATGACAAACGATAAAGTATACAGTTAAAAGAGTGAAAAATCATATGATCGGTCTAATTATGAAAATAATACAGTGATAAGTTCCTAATATTTTCTTAAAAATGATACCGAAATACGACTGATATCGAATGTATCGAATTAACCTATTAATCTGTAGAATTCGGATAAAAAAATCAAAATTAAGGTCTTATATGAATTACCAACAAAAATATATACCATGAATGCAGCAAAATACACTTCAGTTTACAAAATAAGGTTACTTATGTATACCTTTTTGACTTATAATTTGCAATTTTATCATCAGTAGCAGAAGATAAAATCATTATAAATAACTTTTAAACTTAAAATATTTTAATCAATTGTAGAATTAGTATAAATAATAACAAAAATGGAAATAAAATAAACGTAAGTAAGAAGACTACCTTGATATTTTTATCATTATTATAAATTCACATTTATTTCTCAGAAAGGTAGACAGATAAAACAGATTTCTACTTACTTGGTAATTTAAAAATAACTACATGGCAAAATAAAATGACCAAGTGGCTGCAATTTTATAATTTGAAATATTGTTATTTAACGTGAACAACTAAATCATGTTAATACAACAACAACTTTTTAAGGTTTCGGCAATAATGCGATCAAGCCGCCTAAAATAGTTTACAAGTTTACATGACTTGGAGATTTGACACAAATAGTGTCCGTATATCTCTATCTAGTCGTACCGGAGAAACAATGACTTTTCCCCACCGTATGGCGTCTTCCACTATGAAGAAAAATCACTCGTTCTCAAAAGAAATATAATAATACCACTTTTACCCAAAATTATTTATTTTCTTATAACCTAAGAACTTATACTGAAACAAACATAAAATTTAGCACATAGAATTATAAATCTTCGTATGTTATTGATATATACATATTTATGAGCTCGAATAATTAAAAAATACACCTATTAATATATTGTCGAGAGCTTGAAGCTCAACAAGAGCGGACAGATTTTATTGTACCATTTATCGGATTTTTATTTATTTAAAATTATAATTAATGCAAATCAATAACTTAATTTTAATTTTAATAGCAATGTAAGGATGAAGTTTTAGTTTCATTAAACGATTGCTTTATAAAATATATCTACGAAACTGCCTATCGGCTTAATAGGAAATATGATCAAATAAATTAATTAGGAGTGTTTTCAAAGAGTTTTAAAAACTTTTCATTTTCTTTGTTTTAATTTTTTTTGAAAACTCTTAGTTTTCATGTTTAAATATTCTTAATTTTGAATGAAAGTAATTAAAGTTAAGCGCGCGCTTGCCACGTACGAATTACTCATGCTTGCACGCACGCGTACGCACACACACGCATAATGCGTTCACACGTACGCACGCACGCGCAATAAGCACACACGCCACACGCACACTAACGTACACGCATGCACTAGCATCTACACGTACGTACGATTGCGCATCCGCACCCGCACGCGCATCCACACGCAAGCACGCAAGCATGCCCGCACGCACGCACTCACGCAGCGTACGCGCACGCTCATATATGTATACATGATTACATTTTTAACTTTTGTGATTTATTTATTTATTGTAGCATTTATGTAGAATATCCTAAACATTGATTACTATCTATCATCAATTAAAATTAGCCGAGACGAAGAGACGATCGCGAACGCGTAATAGATCGCTTTCATGGGTATTCAACATCGTTTTAAATCTATCTACAATCGCACATCAGTCCTAGTGTTATATGTACATGTGCTGTTTTTGGCACACACCTTGATTCACAAGCACCCCATCGCGCCCAAGCAGTACAACTTTTTACGCATAAAAAATACGTACTACTAAAAAAAATATCATAACTTAGCCGGTGAGCGTTTAGCAAATAAAATACGCACTAAAATGTCCATTTTAATTTATCGTTCTCCGCAACGTCATATGCTAGGGCGTTATTTACATAATTAATTCACTTACACGCGCCACGAATGTAAAATATTAAGCCAGTGAGCCCCTCATTTAAATTTCAGAGTTTCACAGACGGATCACGACGAGAGCCGCCGAAGTTTTAAGGGCGACTCGCGAAACTTAAAAACTCCATACGTTTCGTTTCGACGGACGCCGCGCCGCGCCGCCGGAGAGTGCATATTTTATGAACGATTGTAATAGTGGATTAACCTTTTAACCGATGATTATGTAACGAAATTAATGTTTTGCACGTATCCGGTTAGGCCACAGAGGATGAAATATTCCGGTGACTTATTAAATTTAGAACGTTTGACTTGTTCAGTTCTATATATTTTATTTTTTGAACCGAATTTGATTCATATTTAATGCTTGTGTTTTAAAATTTTACTATTTTCTAAAACTATTATACGAAAATAATTTCCTAATTTTGCATTTCAAGTTTTGATAATGCACGACATTACCGAATAGTTAATAAATTTTAAGTGGCGTTATTAAACTTTTTGCATTGCAGCACATTTTTCATCGACGTTTATTTTGATTCACAAGTTTTGTTAGTACTGAAATCGTTTTGTTTTAAACTAATTTAGAAGATACAATAAATATATTTTTAAATTGTTTTAATTAAGAAATGTAATATTATATCCGCTATTAAAGAAAATATTCAAAATATTAAAGATACATCGATACATTGCTAAAGTATATCTAAGAAACTGTGAAATAATATCTTACCAAGAGCCTAAGTTTTGATTCTAAGTTTAAATAATTTAAGGATTCCAATACAACAATAGCATCAAAATATTCTTATCAGGATGATTATTAAAAAAAACCTAATTAAGAGTTTAATATACAAATTTTTAAGGCTGCAACTTCAATTATTTAATTTTCTTAAAACATTGCAGCCCAGATCAGTTAATATTTTCAAAATGTATCAAATACCTTAATGTTCATTTTGTTAGAAGAATGAATGCTATTTTATAGGTACTGTGCAATAAATACATAGAAAGTACTACTGCTAAAGTACGCGCACATTGGTAATTCATAAAATGGGCAAAAATATTGTATCAGTGTTAATGGAACAATTAATAAAAATGGAAAAATAAATAAATTCGTCTTTGGATCGGTAATAAACACTAATATTTGAGACAGAAACGAGTCGAAGTGTAGAAAATATTTATATCTATTACATACAGAGTACAGTTAGAAATAAAACATTTAAAGAGTCGAGTATACATATACATAATTATTTCGATTGTACTTCAAACGAGAATTTCATTTTGACTCCAGCATACGATCTTAAATTGACTGTTGAATGTCCTGCGATTGAATACACAACTACCACTACATACTGTGAACCCAAAATTTAGTGTTAATTATGTTCATGCAACTTTGTATGCCTTATAAAATTATTTGACATAAAAAATGCTAATGCTTTAGAAAAACTGACTTAGATTCTGTAAACTTTAAACGATTCGGTCGGCATCACTATGTTTTCAAAATTACGTAATTGTGAAAAGGGTTGTCAACAAGCGCCTTCGGTTGTCGTAACTTTAAACTTTGAGGTGCGCAGTGACAGATGGCCCGAACTTACAGCACATAAAACTTCGGGACGGTTTCTTACACTGCATCACGGCATCTTCTTTCAATAAATGTTTCATAACGTTATGTATATATTGTAGTATAAAAAGAAATATATAAGTAGACTATTTATTTACCATTTTTAAATATTCATTTCATTAATTATTTTAGCTTGTCGTTGAACACGCTTTTATATGTGATATTTATTCAAACGCGGACGGACGGACTAATGTACATGATGAAACTATAAGGGTTCCGTTTTTGCTATTTTGCATTGGAACCCTAAAAACTTGATGTGCAGTCTAGTAGAGCAATAGCCCACGACGGCCAGACCTTCGTTATTTTATAAAAGCTGAAAGTTTGCCTATGCATGTCTCCTATACAGGTAAGAACTCTCAGCGACTATAGAGTTTGGGTCGTGGTTACTTCGGCAGGTAAGAGGTAGCAAAGGTGTATAAAACTGTACCTTAAATTCGTTAGAGTATGAAGCTCAATTTATGTTTTCTTCGGAATAACTTTAGAAATCTCGTCATCCATTGACGGACACTTATGATAGTTGCTACCCCCTGCCAGACACCCCTAAACTTGAATAAATTATAATTGTACTTTCGGTAAAGCATAAAAGCTGAATTTTATACATGTTACTATAATATTTACTCCACTCCAACGGTGGAGTAAATATAAGGCTTTTGAGTTAACGCTTGTAATAATTTCCATCCTCATAAATTTTCTATACCGAGGGCCATAAATGAAAATCTATTTTAAGAAGTTAATTCCAATAAATAAAAGGCTAGGGAGTCATGCAAGGCCCGTGCCTAGCATGACTCCCTAGACAAGAGTCTCTCTATAAGACTGTCCCTTTCATTCGTTTCGTTGCGCGAGAAGGACAGTCTTATAGAGAGACGCTTCTCTAGGGCGTCATGTTCGGCCCGCAGCTGATCGACAGCGATACTCAGACAAACAAAAAAATTGAAATGAGGACAAAATATTTATGAAGATAAGTCTGCCAAAATTAATTGTGTGGTTCATGCGAACATTATCACACATTTCCTTTAGTTTAGCCGCAAGGGAAAATATCTTATTTGATGTACTCAATGTGCCGCAGTCGTTTGAAGTCAGAGTACTCGTAAACATAAACCGCCAATTGAAGTATTAAAATTTTTGACGCAGAAAAAATAATTAGTTACCCTATGAAGCATTAATACAAGCCTTAGAAAATATATTTTATACATCAGTTGGTTGAGGAATCTGCTTGACATATAAAAAATACGGTTTTGTATATGGTATATATGAAATTATTCGTAATTGCTTAATGATTAATTTTGTTTTTAACTTGACACATCTTGAGCTTGAGAGCTCTTTTCGTATTAAAATAAACTTTTGAATTTATTCACTGAGAGTATTGCACATAAACGATTCAGCATCAGTTCTCGGTTAGGTTTATAAAATTGTGGCAAAACTTAAATACTTATTGTCTGCTTGAATACGAAATTTTGTAACTTTGTAGACTCAGACACTTTTCTAAATCCTAAATCTTCTTTTAAAGTACATTAGCAATTACGCTGAATCCGCTTTTTCTGAGAACGACTTTTAGTTAAGTAGCTTACGCGATTGCAATGTTCTGTTCACTTGAAGGTTAGCTCACAACTAGAGAATATATTTATCAAATCTATAGTCATTATACACTACAAAATATGTGTCGTTTTGTATAAAATATTTTTTGACTATGTTTATAATTAAAACGTAAAATAAATTAGATAAATTAATGCACTTTAATATTACATATTTTGTTAAGGATTCAATATTAGAATAATGCAATCACATTTCATCTTAACATTTTGATATTGCTATCTACTATAAAGACATGTTCTCTCTCTCTATTGGAGCTTGCCAATAACCGATGTGGTAATACTACTTGTAACCTAGTACATAGTAACGTGCTCTTTGAGGCAAAAAACAAGTATAGTTCAATCAAAATTTGTCTTTGATTAAAACGAATAGTTAGTTTGGCCGTAATAAGGGTTCGATGTGTACATACCTTCTGTCTCGATAGCAAGGTATTGACCACTCGACCGCTAACATTTTCATATATTAGTAAGTATAAACATAAATATTTTATAGAAATATATTTTAAGGAATCCATAAATAGTTGTAAATTTTGCCTTCCAAAGTATTTTCGTTTTTCAGATTTTCCAATGAATTATAGAAATAGGATAAAATTCAATATAAAAATATGTCCAACTTTTCACAAATACCAAGAGGATTTGCCTTATGAAAATACGGTTAAAAGTAAAATATTAGGAACTATGATGGACTACTATAAAGTCGATTTTCAAATAAATTTATTACTTACTGCATTTAGAACATACGACAAATAAATTATTTACTGCATTTTCGATGAGCTCGTGAAACAAAATATTTCAGTAAGGAAAAATACTGTGTAATTCCAATGTAATTTCCAATCCAAGTCTAGGAGCTGAGGCGTTTATTAGGATGCAGAGACCTAGAAATAGGTTACCCTGTTTGGAGGCACACTAACAAATATTTTATTATCAATATTTTTTATGTGGCGAAAGACATGATTAATAAAAATTAATATGTCAAATAGTATTATATGCCAAGTAGATTGTATAACGTTGCGACAGCGGTATAAGAAAACTATATTGAATCAGAAAAATAAAATATATTTGACTCTTATAAATGCTTTTAATTACATTCTTAAATTACGTTTTTAATCAAGTTTCATAGGAGAGAGGCCAAATAACGAAACTCAAACACGCCCGTTTTAAGGGAGCTGACTGTAACTACTTACTTTAGCAATTTCATAATTAAAAGATGTAATTTTCATCAAAACTTCATTAAAGATGAGAAGCTTTTTCCTCTTACCGAATGAATTATTACTAAAACTTTACGTTCCTGAAATAACAGTTAATTAACGAGTAAATTATGAAATTATTTCTCTTTTCGCGGACTTTTATAAAGAGATCTGCCAGCTTCCTTTTTTAATTTCATAATCTTATGCAGGCAATTAACTTATGCATTAAAAAAAGTGTACCACTCTATAACGTCTGTTAAAGAACAGTCCAATCAACATTCTGTGTTGATTCAAAAGGAAGTGTTCTTATAAGCGGTATTTAAAAGGAAGCAAAAACTTTTTATCGCTTTGAAATTAAGAATTAATCTATCGATACTGCTTTAAAAGGTGCAACAAAGAGTTCTTTATGTGGAACTCCGCTGCATTTCAATTGATATTAAGTGCTAGGTAATATATAACACAGAAAATTGGTTGCGTTATGATTTTAAGTAAGACAAAAACATTATTTCCGAGTGTCCATTTTTATAAATATATTATTTATTTAGTTTGGAAGTGAGAGAGGACACACCAGGTACACAACACGACAAAGGTAAGCGGAGAAATGAAACTAAACAAAGGCACTGTTACAGATTTTTTTTAGGGACACTTCTTGACAATTACATTTGAATTCATTCATAAGATCAAATTCAGATACCATTTTATTGACGTAAAATGTATTTTCTATATACGCCAATACACAATTTACAATAATAACGATAAAAAAATTTTGATTCATCACTATAAACTTAGTAATTAAATTTATTAACAAAACATAATTAGATATTCTTCTTTTTCTCAA
>BGZK01003244.1:0-29047 GCA_005406025.1 Eumeta japonica
AAGAAAATGGGGTTCTATATTGCAATTCTCTAATTAACGTTTTCTCTCTTTGTTCCTAAATTACATTATTGCAATGGTGAATAATTGCATATTTGGTGTATATTTTTATTTTTTTTACTGTAGGCCACTCTAATGAAAACAAAAACAACTCTGTATATGTGCAATTCACATACGTGCCAAAAAATTTAATAGATCACAAAATTTTATAAAAGCAATTTTACATCGACTAAAATCACATCAAATTTTTTTATTCTATAAATCTATTTATTTACTTAATATTAAAATTATATGAATATAATTATAATATATATGTAAAACTTACTAGCTACCAAGGCCATCGGCTATAAATCTATTTTTTAAATTTGGTAATATTTTCATTGAAAGTACTAATTTGCATCACAGACAATTACCGTTTTTGATTGTCTGGTTTCGTTCACTGAGACAATTGAATTTGTCGAGCACAGAAAATGCCATTTGTATTATATTCTCTCACCAAAACTTGACACTTGCTTTATAAAATTGCAAAACCATTTTTCTCCTGTTTTTTTTTACATGTAATAATTTAATTATTTTGTGAATCTTCATAATTGAACTAACAATACGCAAATCTTAAGTCTGTATATATAATTAATTAAAACGACCAATATGGAACTTACTTAAGGTTTAGTATTTGTTTGTAATTTATTAATAATAATATATATAATTTTTTCAGGAATATTATTTGTGAATTTGTTGATAAGAGCTGCAGTATCCGTCGATGATTCAAAATGCTGCGTGCAAGGGGATTTGGATGTAACTCAAGTTTAATTAAATATTTTCCTGCGACCTTGGCGATTTCTGTAGTTACAAGTGGCATATTGAAGTCTCGATGAATATTTAAGTTCCTGACATACCATGGAACTGAAGTAATTAAACGTAAAATTTTGTTCTGCCATCTTTGAATTTTCTCTTTACAAGAGAGGCTGAAGCTGTTCCCCATAGTTGCGCTCCGTAGAACCATATTGGCTTTATATATTAATAGTGTACAGTCTAGGCTGAGCGTGGAGTATATTCCTATCAACCAATGGATCTGAAAGTTTAAGCTTCATTTGCCTAAATGTGGAACTTCAGTAAGCCGCTGATATAGGTGAATACCAAGATATTTTACGTGCGAGTGTTGATTATTTATATACGAATTGATGGGCATGCCTCCCTTCGCTGTGTAAATATCACGTGAACACATTTCTGTTCATTTACTCTTATTACAGAGTTTAACCACTGTTCAAACTGAATAATATATTCCTGGAAATGTCGGGAAGCTTCCTGAGGTACTCTATGTGCAGCCATCATCGGCAAATGTAGATGTGTGAATATTTCTACCAACTGGCATATCAGACGTGTATATTAAATACAAAAGTGGCCCTAGTATACTACCCTGTGGTACACCGGGAGCAATATTTTCAGGTAAACTTAAAACCCACCCTCCGTTACTACAAACTTTCGGGAAGTGATGTGGCTCTAAAAGCTTTACTATATTCGTAAACAAATATACCTTTAAGTTTAGAATCAGGACCTTCGTGCTACACTTTGTCAAAAGCCTGGGCTACATCAATAAATAGTGCTGTACAATTTGCTCGATTTCTTATGACTTGAACCAATCTATGCGTTCGTTCAATGGTACTATGTCGTCTAAACCCAAATTGATGGTCTGGAATACAATTACGTTTCGCTAGTATTGAGGGACAATTTGGAACAAGTAGGTGCTCGAAGAGCTATGACATTGTTGGTAATAAGCATATAGCCTATTTGACTCAGCCTTAGTCAAATCTTTACCCGGCTTTGGTATCATCTTGACCACTGCAACCTTAAAATTATTAGGATAATATTCCAACCTCAACATTGCATTGAAAATGAAGAGCAAAATTCTTACTGCTACTCGGTAACTCGATCAGCATTTTGTTACTGATCCTATCAATACCCAGAGCCTTCTTAGGGTTAAGCTCTGTAATTACATTTTGTACCTCATGAAACTCAAAGCCATTGGAATGAAGGTAGAAACAATACTAGGCATATTGACAGTCTATACACGTTTTGTGAAAAGCAGCACAACTGGTTTGTAAACCGGTTTGGCATCGCTAATTCTCAGAGTGTGGTTTTGCTAACACCGAAATCTATAGCATCTAGAATTTTTTGTACGGTCGGACGGCTAATATGTAGTTTCTAGGAAGTGACATCTAAGCCCATTTGTGGTGAGTTGAACAACGTTCAACTACTCTGGAAGTAATTAGGCGGGATCGTGATATTGATCAGCAGAGATCGTGAATCTAGGTGAATAAACTGATGTTATAATTATATTTTGACCACAATTTTCTAAGCGAGTTTTCATTGCTTGAAGATATTCTTTACTAATATTATCTAAAAATAGTGTTTGAGTCTTGACTTTATTAAAATCGCTGTGCCACCACATGCCCTACCCCTCGGATCCTTTGATTCGTATAATATGTAGCCATTTATTTTAAGAATACTTCTAGTAGTCAAATGATATACAATACCTTTTTCCGTTAGGAAGTGTTCGAGTTCATTTTTTATGTTGGCCTATGCCGTTAGCGTTCCAGAAACATATTTTTATGGTGTTCATGGTCTATTGACAATAGCTTGAAGCAATGTACTCTTCATACGCAGCATTTCTTGCATGATGCTAGTCACTGTTGTTGTAAAATTTTTTATTGTTTGAACCAGATTTTCCACAGTGGCTTCAAGGCGGCTATGGTTGAGCCTAAATCAATGTTTGGTGAAATATTTGTTAATTGTACCTTTTCCTTTGCCTCAGAATTATTTTACAACAGCATCAGCATATCATACCTGATTTGTGGTTGATGTTGCCATTTGGGGATAAGTAACAGGGGCGGTAAATACGCTTTGGTGTCGTGGACTACTTGACAACAGAATACACTGGGCAACGCCTGTAATTAGCAGTGTGATTGCCACCGCAATTACCACATTTTTATAGTTTTGATTATTTTTGGCTTATTTCAATTAGCCGTACGTAGTTCCCCACACATCGCAAACTGTTGGCAACTTGCAATATGTTTTGTGCCCTGACAGTTGTGGTACTGAACTGGCCCTGTACGTTTGTGGGGCTCTTCCACAGTAATTTACGAGGAAACAGGCATCTGAGATCATAAATAGGATGACTCATTTTTTAATTTAGGTGCCTATTATGAGCAACTTTCGATTTTCGACTGTGATCGAATTAAGCGATCGAACGAATTTTCATTTGGTTTATGACGAACATTCGATTAAATGTGCGCTATTGTAATTTCACTGATTTAAAGTATTCACAATAGTCTTAATCGACGGCAGGCAAATGTTAAAAGTACTTTTGTTGATATTTTACAAGTTTAAAAATTTTTGTTCATAATATTATTTAAAAATCTAAACAAAAAATCAATAAATTTAAATGACTCTTTCAGTATTGGTGTATGTCTGTAGACTGTTTGGTCCTCGTACAAGTTTCTAATTGTTGCTTTTTGCTTACAATTTTAAACCTACAGGCGTACATCAAAAAAAAAAAAAAAGAAAAAAATAAATTATTCAGTAAAGTAATGTGAAAGTTACAATATGGATTTATTTCATTGTTTAATATGTCACAGCGCACTGTAACGTTGATCGAAAGCTAAATTGTGTTCGACTGAAAATTCGATACACAACGAAATTTTCGATAGTGTTACCAAGTTATAATACCATTTTAACATTGGTTGTTCGATTTTCGATACCCAGAAAATCGAAACCGAATGCAGTTCATAATAAAGGCTTCCTTATTGTTATTTGGTTCTAATTCCACACAGAACATTGGTTGGGAATTTTCTCACAATATTTCAAATTAATAACATTTTCACTTTGAAATCTAGGTCGTTTTAAAGCTCCTTTACCTCTACTGAATCACACAGGAGTCTATGCATTTTAAAACAATTTGCATACCCTTGGCATTTTCAACTCTTAGGTGTAATACTCCTTTTTATCTTTATCCAGTTCTGCAGTTATCTTCCTATAGTCTATTTTAGTATTAATTTGAATCTTAGACTCATCAATGTCACCCATGTATTACATAAAAGGAGCCACCAATTGCCGAAACTAGCTTTTTAACAAGTGCATTAGAATTTTTTTTCTCTGAGATAAATTGGGTGGCTTCGAAAAATTTTCTTTCGATTTTAAGTTAAGTTGGATGTGACTTACACATTAGTGACGAAAATTTTTTCGGCATCGGTTCCATATATAGCCGGATATAGCGAAAACCGATTTCTGAAGAAATCGGAGGGTTTATGAACTAAAACGATTTTATACTAAGAAACACATACGGTAGTGATCTGCTGCCGTTCTAAAGTACTTTTGGACATCGGTCTATATATAGCCGAGATATAGCGAAAACCGGTATTTCAAGTAATTGACTTTTAAGGTGAACCTGAACACATTCTAACACCAAAATGAGCATGAAATCGTAAAAGGTAGATATTTGAAAACAAACAAGTAAAAGCTATATTCGGCTGGGCCGAATCTTATACAATTCAAAACTAACGTATTTTCTGTACCAAAAAGTTCAAGTTACCAAAGTCCAGTTTCTTGAAAATCGGTTTTGCTATATCTCGGCTAAAATGGACCAATGTTAAAAATTTTTTCTTAAAATAATCTATATTTTACTACTATAGGTATATTTTGAACCAGTTTAATTTCTTGAGAAATCGGTTTTGTTATATATCGGCAAAATTTTTCTTTGCCTTCAGACATCTATTCTTGTCTATTTCAGGTATTTTTCAGTACCGAAAAGTGTTCCAGGTTTACCAAAGTCAATTTCTTTTGAAATCGGTTTCGCTATATCCCAGCTATATAACCGATGTCCAAAAAAAATTTATTTTTTTGCTTTAAAATCTATATTTTACTACCATAGGCCTATTTCTGTATAAAAAGTTCATTTTCTTTGAACGGTTTCCTTTATATCCCGGCTATATATGAACCGATGTACAAAAATTTTTTTTGTTTTCAGATATCTACTTTACGCCTACATGGTCATTTGGTGTTAGAACTGTGTCAGTTCACCTAAAAGTTCATTTCTTGAGATAACGGTTTTCGATATATCTCGGCTATATATGGAACCGATGTCCAAAAAATTTTTGTTTACTAAATTAGCTGTTGTTTACTATTATATGTGTTTTGGCACAAAAAAGCGTTTTAACACTAAACCGCCTGACTTCTTGAGAAATTGGTTTTAGCTATATCCCGGTTATATATGGACCGATGACCGAAAAAATTATTTTTGCTTCAAATATCTTTTTGACTACAAGCTCATTTGGGTGTTAGAACGTGTTCAGGTTCTGCCTAAAAGTTCAATTTCTTAAGATATCGGCTTTCGCTGTATTTCGGCTATATGTAGACTGATGTCCAAAAAAAATGTTGCTTTACTTCTAAATAGCTGTAGCTTACTAGCATATATGCTTTTTTTTTGCACAAAATAGTGTTTTGGCTCACTAAACCGCCCGACTTCTTCGTCGGTTTTAGCTATATCCCGGCTGTATATGGACATGGAAAGTGTTCAAGCTTATCAAAAAGTTCAATTTCAACAAAATATGGCTTTCCTTTATATCTCAGCTATATATGGACCGATGTCCAAAAAAATTTTCTTCTTTAGAACGGTGGTGATTTACTGCCATATGTGATTCTTAGCACCAAAAGCGTTTAGTTCCTTCAAAACCCCAGATATTTGCTAAATCAAAAAAATTTTTTTAAATTTCCTTACAAAATGCAATTTTCGAGGTACCTCAGTTTTTCGGTCATATCTCAGCTATTCGGAAATCGATTTTGCTGAATTTTAATAGCAACCTGTCCGCACGATGATCTAAGATTTGGCGTTTAGAATTAAGTTTTAACTTTTATGTGTTTCTCAGAAATTTCAACTTACGAGACAGACATACGGACAGACGGACGTCGCTCAAATAACTTTTGTATTAATGCTGATGCAGAATATATATATTTTATAGGGTCTGTGAATATTGAAAAATTACAAACGGAATCACAAACTTATATATACCATTAGTAATGTGAAATGTATAAACACAATTAATCCTGACAGAATCATCGGCTGGGCCGAATCTTAAATACCCTTCACAAAACTAACGTATATTCGGTACCAAAAAGTTCAAGTTTACCAAAAGTTAAATTTCTTAGATATCGGTTTTCGATATCTCGGCTATATATATGGACCGATGTCCAAAAAATTTTTTTCGTCACTAATGACTAAGTCAAGTCCGTATATTTACTTTAAATCAAAAAATTTCAAAATTTCCATACAAAATGCAAATTTTTCCGAGGTACCTTCGGTGTTTCGGATATATCTCAGCTATTCGTGAACCGATTTTGCTGAATTTAAATAGCGATTCCTCGTGGACAATATGTAACATATTAGTGAAAAGAACGAAGTTTCTATGTCAAATAGCTTTCTCAAAAGCTTGATTTTAACAACTCACAGACGGACAGACGGATAATTTGTCTATAACGCTGATCAAGAATATATATACTTTATAGGGTCGGAAAGGAATATTGAAAAATTACAAACGGAATCACAACTTACATATACCCATACACAGTATGTGAAGGGTATAATAATATATTGGGGTTTTCTAATTCAATATCTACCGAAATCGACAAATTAATTGGAGAGATGCTATACAAGACCAGCCGTTTGTTTGTGCAATTAATTGGTTTTAGACGCTAATAACAACAGCAGTGCCATGCAGTAAGATGAGAGGTAGAACGTTTTTACAGAGTGCGTTTGGAACTATGTATGAGCTAATTAAAGAACAAGTTCTAGAGTTATTAAAACAACACTTAGCAATCTTTTGTTCACAACTGACATTTGGTCGGAACCTAGTGCATATGTTTCTCTATTAAGCTTAACAGCCCATGACATTTCGTTAGATTTCAAAAGAGTGAATATAATACTTGTAACACGTACTTCATTGTATCATTTTTATAATGTGAAAGAACTTTTGTGGGAACATGCAATTAAAGAAGCATTTTCCATAAATAACTAAATATTAGACAAATTACGAATGTTTTCTTTTTATACATTTCTTACTTGTTATTGTAATTTTTATTATTGTTAATTTGAATGTAGACCTAAGCAGTTAATTTGTATAAAAGCCCATGTAAGGGTAAAGATTATGGCAAACAAAATTGACGTTGTTAATCGTGACTATTCTTAGTGATACTACTAAGTTCCAAATATATTTTGCAATACACTGGTCTTAGTGTTTCTAATAAGTCCAACACAATTGAATGCACTGGTCTTGGTGTTTCTACTAAGAACCAACAATACTCAAATGCGAAAGTATTGGGGAAGCCATACAGAAGATATCATTCAATCCCCATAAAGTCGATCTTAAAGGAATGGAAAATTACTGACAAAGTACACTTTATTGTTCATGATAAAAGTTCGAATATGATTTGAGCAATGAATTTTACTTCAGCTTTGTGTTAAAAATGCGTTGAACGTAAAGAAATTATCAAGATTATTGATACAAATAGAAAGCTTGCATCACATTTCAATCATTCCTTTTGGCTAAAGATAAGCTGCATTATTAATCAAAGGGTGGCTCAATCAACAACCTATTGGTGTAATAAAAGACATTCCAACCAGGTAAATGATAGTGCTTCTAAAAAGAAACTATTCAAAATAACATACATTTTATATGTTTTTATATTGTAGGTGTAATAGTACATTTTATATGATGGAACGGTTGCTAAAAATTAAAGACTCCATAACATTGTATCTCAACAATTATGAACAAATTTGTATATCTCCAGATGATTGAAACACTATGGAAAAATGTGTAACAATCCTTAGACCTTTTGAAGAAGTTACTCGAGAGCTTAGCAGCTCAAATATATCATCATCATTCATCAGTAATTCATTTAATTCATATTCTTAAATCAAATTTAAAAACTCAGATAACAATCACACATAATCCTACATGCATAAAAAAAGCTATGGAAATTCTTATTAATAGCTTAGATACCAGATTTGGTTCCCTTGGTCAAACGTTTGTATTTTCCGTATCAACTTCTTTGGACTCTCGTTATAAATGTAAATTTTTTACCGCAGACAATAACAAATATATGCGAACTGAACTCATAAAACTGATATTTGAAACCAGTACAGAATCAGATATGTGTAATTCTTTAGCTATATAATAAATGAAATAAATGTAAAAAGTAAAGGGAGCTACAGCACTTGCAATTTCTTCTCAAATACAAATTGACATAAAGCCGCAAAACTTTTGTTTATAAAATATAACTTGGTTCAATTGAACATTGAATATTAAGAATTTAGGTTCACGAAAATACCAATAATTAAAAATGTGGACATATATTGCATAATATATATAAAATATATATATATATATATATATATTTAAAAAAGAAAAATGAGTTAATGTACCCAACATATTTATTTTAAATGTTCATATGTACCTAATACTTCATGAAATTGATTTTGTTATGCTGAATTGAAAATAATTTTTCTGAAAGCGGTTTTTGATGTTATTTTTAATATTTTATAAGTATTCGCATTCGCAAAAATTGAATTTTGTTATTCGCTTTCGCATTTGCATTCGCTAAAGTGACATCGTTTCCTCCTAATATCAACAATGTTTTTCTTCACAAAGGAAATTGGTAGCATGACTAACAAGGAATTTCTTCAAAGATCGATCAGACCGTAGAGTTAATTGTAGCAAATCAATTATTCAGTGCGATTGATATTTCAAATATAAAGAAGAACAGCTTTGACAGTATTTAAACTTTTTAAACAATTTTTCAATAAACTCAGCCTAGAGCTGTTACGACTGCATCATTAAATTATTTTGCATTATATTTTGTAAAGAATAAATCATACAAATATGTTTGCTGTGCATTTGAATTAAGCAATCTTAGATTAAATTTTAGTATACTTAAGTAGTAGTATACTTAAGTTTCAATTGAAACTACATGTATATACATACATACATATAATGCAAATTTGTATATTTGTATAAATTTGTATTGTGTCTAATAGCCATTCGGAAATCATTACATTTATTTAATTTTAAATGCCCGCACTCTATAAAATAAAACCCCATTCAAAATGTGAATATACATCTATCTGTACATACATATGTGCGTATATATGCGATACTTTTATAAACGTACTGCGTTTGTTTCCAATATGACATTGGTTGTGTGTTTTTCTTATTGTTTTGTGTGACACAAATTTTGTTTGCTGTTGTTATTGTTATTTATGTATGTAACACTGTTTGCATATTAAATTTTCCCGAGCACGTTGTCGACCTATATTTGTGGCATCAATGAATCCAAACACGACCACCAATATCATCCGCACAACAAACAAGAGCACCATATATAAAAAATACCACACAAACTACAAAAGCAAAATGATTAAATATCAACAAATGTCGTGCACAAAGTTTAATGCCGAAGTGTTTGTTAACCGAAGGCAAATAATTAAGAGTAATATTTTGAAAGATGTGTTAATTGTTCTCTTTCAATCACTTTAAATAACAAAGAGAATTAGGAGCAAAAGTAAATATTTAAGGATTTAATTTTGTGGATATTTTATATGGAATACGTAAACTCGTGACCGTTTCTGCCACTAAAGTATCAATTTGCCACTTTTCTGTGCCAATTGCCACTTTTTTAAAATGCCTTATATCTGCTACTTTTTATAATACTTTGCCCTTTTTTAATATCATATACATATATAATATAAATAATACTTGAACACCACAAATTTTGAAAATATAGATTATGAAAACCCTTTGCATCTTAAGGATGTGGAAAATATTTATATTGGCCATGAATCTGAAAGTGACATATGTTCTGAAAAACTTGCTACAAATTGTGTTTTAGATACTAAAAGTAATTTATAATAATTTCACCAAAAACTGTGTTGCGAGCTTATGTCTAGAATCGATATTTTCAATGAAAAACATAATTTTAAAAGATATTTTGATCCAGCATTTTTAAAGACCATTGAAAAGTAAATTATTATATAATTTGATAGTTCCCCATAAAATAAACCTAGAAGAATTTGTTAATGAATTAAAATTATTTGAGAGCAACATAAAAACAGAAATTATGAGCATGATCTTCACAAGTTTAAGTTCAGTTGGTACAAAATAGGTGAACTAAAGAACGAGTAAAATTTGTATTTGAATTTATACAAATTTGCATTATATATATTTACTTTGCCACATATGTATATACATAGTAGTTCTTGAGCTGAACATATTTTTTCAAAGTTAACACAATAATGAAAAATACATAAATAAATTAGATTACCAATTATTCTTTAATTTGTTAGAAGGTGATTTGGACGATTAAAGTCCGGCTTAAGAACTTGTTCCGAAACATACTACCACAATACTACTGATAATTAATAGTAAAACCCTTAATTTTACTACATATATACAAACGTATGTATCTAGTTATGAAAGTAATAATTCATTGAAAATAATAATTTTGTTGTTTCTGCAACTGAATTAAAGTAAGAAGCTATTTTAGCACTTTATCTAATTTTGCTTTTGCGTTTTGAAAGCGTGTGTTTTGATATACAGTAGTTTTCCTGTTTAACGAACCTTCGATTCATAATTTTAGTTTAAAAAGGCTTAATATAAAGTAATTTCTAACTAAAAACAAACTGAGTAGCAGAAAGTACCGCATTTTGTTTTGTTTGTGTAGCATTTTTGTTTGATTATGCTGCAATGATCAGTTACGCATATTCTTTCGTGGTGTAAACATAAAAATGAGTAGAAGAAAGAGACTTTTTTTTAAAGAAAAACTAAAAATTGTGGATGATTACAAAAATGGACTACGAGTTGTAGATTTGTACAAAAGCTATGGCTTAAGAAAATCGACAGTATGTACGATTTTAAAACAAAATCTTATAAAAAATGCGGAAAATACAAACTTTGGATTTAAAAATAGGAAAGCCATGAAACAAGGTGAATTTCCAAGAATGGAGAAACAACTTTTTCTTGGTTTCTACGACAAAGACATTCATACATGCCTGTTTCTGGTGCAGTCCTTCAATTCAAAGCCAAAGGAATTTATAGAAAGCCTTATAGTGGAGATTTCAATGCAAATCACGATTGGTTGTCCAGATTCAAAAACGTTTTGGCATACGCCTTTTAAAACAAAGTGGAGAAAAACTTTCATAAAATATGGAAGATGTTGAGCCTTTTAAGAGGAAATTGCAGCAAGCTATCTTAGAACATAATTTACCATTGGATGCTATTTTTAATGCCGACGAAACTTTTTGAAAGCATTGCCTGAAAACTTACGTTCATGCGTGAGAGACATCTGCACCAGGCAAAAAGTTTCCAAAGATAGAATAACGGCTCTTGTGTGCTGTAATGCTAGTGGTTTGAAAAAAATTAAGCCACTGGTGATCGGCAAGTCACAAATCCACGTTCCTTTGAAATAAAATGCTGCCTGTTGACTACACACATTCAAAAATGCATCGATGACTTGTGTGCTATTCAAAAGCTGGTTTTTAAGAAATTTGTACCGCAGGCACGACGAAGATATCATGGCAATTCAAAATAGAGTTCGTATGCTGAATTGGGTTTTCCCAAATATAAGCTTCATTTTTCTGTTCTTAATGTTTAAACTGTGGTCACATTTAATACTTTACAACAATTTTTAGATAGAATTATCAACCAGTGACTTAAACGAACGGGTAGAAACAATCCGCCAAGACAAGAGGAAGATGAAGAACATAACCATGATATAGAAGAAATCGACAATGAAGAACATTTGGAGCAACAAATAAAACACATAGATGCTATCAAAAGCTTCGAAATTTGTATTCAAAGGGCTCAACAAAATAATGTTAATTTGTCAACTTTATTGCTTTTAAAAAAACTTCAGGAAGATGCCAAAAAAAATTTTTTTTGTTCCAAAAAAAACAAACATTACTCGTCAAATTTTTTATGTAAAATTTTCAAGGAAATTGAAAATGAATTTTAATTTATTTTTCATCAAAATTATTTTAGGTTTTATGATAACAGTGAAATGAATTGTACCTTTTGTTAATTTTTTTATATACATTATACAGATCTCAAAACATGTTTTAAAATAAACGACTAATATTACAGTTCTAGTTATTTATTTATTCATAACATGGGTACTAGACATAAGTATGGCATATAACGAACTTTTCAGTTTAACGAACAGGCCTGACAAAGTACTGGTTCGTTAAACCGGAAAACTACTGTATTAATATATTACTCACAAAATGTTATATGTTTTCAAAAATCAATAAATTAAACTTAAAACCGTGTTTTCACTAGTTTCACAAAATCCCATTTTTAAGCCACTAAATTGTATATACAAACATATTAGTACATACACAATGCATGAGTGTCATCGCCACTTAATTAGGACACCCCTAATATTTATTTTTAAGCCCTATTACATCAAAAAAGTTTAGGAACTTTTTTTGTTTTATCTGGTATTATCCTTCATTATGTTACACTTAGTTTCTCTGAGAACTTGTTTTAAGGTTTTATTTAAAGTATCGAAATTCTTGAAATTTTTAGGGACACTTGAATAGAACAGCCTCAGTTGACAACAGTTTCTTACGAAATTCATTTGTTGTGGTTGTTTAATATAATTTTTGGTGCAGTTAAAGATTTTAGGAGTTAAAAGCTATAAAAAATGGGTAGAGGAAAGTGCCTTACCGAAGCAGAAAAAATAAAAATTAAAATATTTAATGATTATGGGAAGTCTGTGAATCAGATCGCCAAAGAAATTGGTAGAAGTCGCCATGTAATATCAAATTTTATAAAAAATAATGAAAACTATGGAAAAATTATGAAAGGTCATTACAAAAGTGTGCTTTCACCTGCTGATAAGCGTGTAATTCTTAGATTAGCCTCAAATTCTCACGACACCTCATCCCAAATAAGAGCAAAATCAGGTACTTCATCAAGTGTAAGAACTGTACAGCGTATTATTTCAAAAGCGAAACATTTGAGGCGAATAAAATTAAAAAAACCCAACTAATAGGGTTCGCAAGGAAATACGCTTAACATTTTGTCGCAGACACATGACCTGGAATAATGAGGGGCACCGTGTCGTATTTTCTGATGAAAAGAAATTTAACTTAGAGGGCCCGGATGGATTCAATTATTATTTCCATGATTTACGCAAAGAAGCATAATTTGAATCGCCTTCATAGCCGAGAAGGTGTTATAGTCTGGGGAAGTATCTCATACTATGGTATCTGTGAGTTGCAATTTTTGACAAATAAAATGAATGCAAATTGCTATAAAGATGTGCTACAGCGGCCCTTCCGTTCTTCAGCGAACTTTTGGAGACCTGCAATGGGTGTTTCAGCATTACAATGCTCCAATCCACATCGCCAGAGCTGTAAAGTCATGGATATCAGATCAAAATGTGGAAACGCTTAACTGGCCACCATATACCCCATACCTTAATATTATAGAAAGTGTTTGGAGTTAGCTCGTTCGAAAGGTATACGCTTCCGGAAAGCAATATGATACCAAGAAGGAACTTATAGAAGCGATTAAAGCTGCCTGGTCTTCAATTTCAAATCCTTGTACGACTCCATCACAAATCGTATTTACGAAGTAATCATTAATAAAGGTTGCTCAACATATTATTAGCATAACTGTAGAATATTTAAAGTTTAATAAAATCTAAATAGAAAGATTTATTTTTGCTTAAAACTTTGGAATAAACTGTTTTTGGTGGGTGGTGTTCTATTCAAGTGATGCAGAATTTACAGTCCTTTAGTTTCTATTTTACGAAGAAAATGATTTTTAGCTCAGTACGAGGGAAAAAAATGTTAGTTGATACATTTATAACAGCATCGAAGGTGCTTTCAATAATTAAAATTAAATAAACATCTGCACATTTTACTTTACAAACTATTTACGAATAAGCTAATACAATAGATGATGTTCTATTCAAGTGGCGAGGTGTGATTACACTATCAGAGTTATCAGTACTAGAAATTTGTCAACATACATATTTTTGTGATGACGAAAAGCTAGAAATTTCCGAAAAGCGATTAAAAAACAAAAATAAACATATGTATATTTGCTAGAGGTTTTTATGTAAAATATATTCCTAAAAATCAAAAGATATGTGTAAAATGTGTAAAATTGATTACTTTTCAGTTGTAAGGTATTTCTCTTTCAAATTCCTCCTAACAAGTTTTGTATTTCAACTATCGTAAAATATATTTAATGAAATACTTATTTATGACAAAATATGTTTAAAAATATTTTTGTTGATTACTGAAAAAATTCAATAAAAATATATAATGTGTGAAGCATTCTATTTTCATTTTCTATATTTGAAATAATAGCTACATCTTCAGATTTTGTTTTTATGTACAAAATTTCTTTATATAATTTATTTCCGATATTTCATTAACAATTTGTTAGCATCTTTAGGAAAAATATATAATAAAAATTTAATAAAATCTAAAGTATAAACAGGTATCGACTCTCTTTAACAGTAAAGATTCAGTAAAAATGTTTAAAAGTACTTATCTTTGACAAACAACTGGTTAGTATTTCATAAAACATATGGCATGACCTTGTCTCTACTGCCTGCCATTTATTTGGTTATCCCCTTCCTTATTATTTAACTTCATTTCCTTCTAATGTTATTCGCATCGCCCTCTAACCATAAAGCTTTTTTCTCTGTCATGTAAAATTGTTATTTCCGTTTTATTTAAGAGAACCAACTATTAAAACTGTCAAAAAATTTTTAAACATGAACAGCTGCTGTTCAGTAGCAAACATGTGTTTTATGAAAAAAGCTTTATACCTATAAAAAGGTTTTATAAACAGACATTAAATGGAATATAAACAAACGTTGCACATTTTACTCTCATTCTTGATGTAGGTGCTCTGCTTAGAGAACATCGAATAGATAGAAAAGTAACGCAGCTGCACGCAATAAAATGTATAATACAAGATTTACTAGGTGAAGGCATTTTACAAAAAAGGGCACTAGTGTTAGTGGAAAATAAAACAACAATATAAGAAAAGTCGTTTTGTAGCAACACAAAAGTAAGATGCACTAAAAGTGATAGAGACAACAGAACAAGCCAGCATTTAATGCAAAAGTTTTGTCAACATGCATATGTAATACATCGAAGCATTTTATCTATATTTTACAAGAAAAAAAATAAACTAACACAAATATTTCATATGTTCATATACTTTCCACTCCTTAGATTCAAATAGAACGATTTTGTAATAATGAAAATACAAAGTTGTTCATATAGAAAAACATAATAAAATTTTAAATAGCGCCAAATATCCGCAATCCAAACTGTTTCTCATTAGCTTTATTTTTTAAGATTGAAATGTTCTCCAAGAAATTATACCTGCAACCATAGATGCCAAAAATTAATGCTGAAATTGTCAAATTTGGAGATGAAATCGTCATAAAATCGTCAATGAATAAAACAGTTGTTTTTCTTAAAAAATATTTAATTGAGATAAAATATTACAAAATAATCAGTTCACGGTGTATCTTACAGAAAGGAATTATAAAGATAACGAAAAAAATATACATACATATGCAAACTTACAGACAGTCACGTTCATTTCTATCAAAATCAAGGAATGTGCTAAAAAATACATTAGTTTCTTGTGAAAGAAAATACATTATTTGTCCTTACACATATTTTATGTATTAAAAATATGGACATTTATCTATTTTTCCGAAATATTTTGGCATTATTATTTATAAGACTGGGTATAAATAAAACAAACTCTTCCATATATACACGGCCACTTGTAGCAGTTCATGAAATATGTATAGCAATAGAATGAAAAAACATAATAAACTAATTCTATGACCTCACATATGTATTTATTACTTTTATTCCTACTGAAACTTTTTAAAAATTAAAATGAAAATTGCCAAATTGCATGCTTAATGCAATGTTGCTTAAAAAAGAATGAAAGAATAAAATTGTAATTGAAATAAAATCGCCAAAATGACTGACTAACTTACATACGATTAATTACACGATAAAACTTTTAGTACTCAAAATTTTTATAAGCATATTCGTAAAATTAAATTGAATTTGAAATGTGTTTTAAGTCAAATACTTCATACAAAATTTTACTTAAAATTAATTTCAAATGCCACTGTCGAAAATCTGGTGCAAACAATAAACAACACAATGAAAACACAACAACAATGACTAGTACGATCCAAGAAATGCTGCGTATGTAAAATACATTTCTTCAGGCTATTGTCAATAGACCAGTAAAGTCAAGGCTCAAACACTACTGTTTAGATAATATTAGTGAAGAGTATCTTCAAGCTTCGAAAATTTGCATAGAAAATTGCGGTCAAGATATAGTTATAGCATCAGTTTATTCGCTTCCTGCATTCACAATCTCTGCGGATCAATATGAGGAATTTTATAAATCTATTGGAAGTCGCTTTCTGGCAGCTGATAACTACGACGCAAAACACACATACTGAGATGTCATCCCAAGTGGAGAACCTAAATATTGACCATCCAATAAAAAAATCTCAGAAGTTATAGATTTTGGTGTCACAAAGAACATCTCCAGAGAATTAGTGGAGGCCTCGCTAGATTTGTCTTCCGATCACTCTCCTACCATTGTATCCATTCGCATTCCACAAAGATACGATTTACCTTTCACACATATGAATGTAATAAACCGTACTAATTGGCTGAGATTTAAAAATTACCTCCGTAGCCATTGCTCGGAGAGCATCCGAAGGATGTAAAACACGATTAAGAAACTTGCTAGCACCTGGAAAAACTGCACTGTTACCTGGTAACCTGTTCCATTTAAAAGCTGTTTTCATCCCAAGCTCATGTACAGACATTGTCGACTTGCTTAGTATTGTTTCCTTACCTCCTATTCCAATGGCTTTTGGGTTTCGTGAGGTACGAAATGTAATTGCAGATCTTAACCCTAAGAAGGCTCCGGGTATTGTTGGGATCAGCAACAAGATGTTGATCTATTTGCCCCGAGCAGCAGTAAGAATTTTGCTCATTTTCAATGCTATGTCAAGATGATACCAAAGCCGGGTAAAGATTTGACTAAAGCTGAAACATATAGTCCTATAAGCTTTTTACCAATAATGTCAAAGAGAAGTTACTTGTATCCAATACTAACAGACCGTAAATGTATTCCCTACGATCAATTTGGGCTTAGACGACAAGATAGTACCATTGAACAAACCTATAGATTGGTTCAAGTCATAAGAAGCGACTTCGAGCAAAAAAGTTATTGTACAGCACTATTTATTGATGTATCTCAGGCTTTTAACAAAGTGGGGCATGAAGGCCTGATTCTAAAGTTAAAGATACATTTGTCTACGAACATAGTAAAGCTCTTAGAAGTTTACATCACTTCTCGAAAGTTTGTGATGAAGGAGGGTAGTTTGTAAATTTACCTGAATATGTTGCTTCCAGTGTGCCACAGGGTAGCATACTGCGGCGACTTTTGTATTTAATATACACGTTTAATATGCCAGTTAGCAGCAATATTCACACATCTACATTTGTTCCATATTGAAGCGCAAACACAAATGAAGCTCAAACTAGCACAGCCTCTCTTGTAGAGAAAATCCAAAGATGGCAGAACAAAATTTTACGTTTAATTACTTCGGCTCCATGGTATGTCAGAAACTTAAATATTCATCGTGACTTGAATATGCCAATTGTAACTACATAAACCGCCAAAGTCGCAGGAAAATATTTAATTAAACTTGAGTCGCATCCTAATCCCCTTGTATGCAGTATTTTGAACCATCGTGGCCACATTAGATTAAAAAAGAGGGATACTGCAGCTCTAATCAGCAACTCCACAATTAATGTTCCGTAAAAGTGGATAATGAAAAATTATTATTTTCTGACACTGGTCGGGCTTAATTAATTATATATGCAGACTTAATATTTGCAAACTTGTTGTTAGTTTCATTATGAAGATTCAATAAAAAATACTGCGCAACAAATGGAAAAACATTTTCTGACTGTTTCTTCGGGTATAAAATAAACATTTACCCACAGATTTTAGTAAATGATGGCTTATTTTATTTCTATTACAAGCAGCCTTAGGAATAAATATAGAATCGGAAAAAATTGCAGATTTATATATTTTAAAAATTTTTCAAAATCAAAATTTTAAAATTTTTCAAAAAAATGTTTTGTTACTTTTTTCGCAATAACTCCAAAACTATTAATTATACCAAAAATTGATACTTGCAAAGTTTAAAGCCAACATAATTTAAAATTTTTTGACATATCAAATAATAAGATCGGACCAGCTGTTCTTAAGTTGTGATCAGAGGTTCGGATCAACCTTTGCGAAAATCTCGAATTTTAGAAAAAAATTCAAATAAATCAACGTATTCATAGAATTTGAAAATTTTATGGTTCTTGTATACAGGCAAGCATAACACATCACAAAAATATAGTGAACATACAATGTTTTTGCTGTTGCATAGTGCAATTATAATATTAGAAATATTATATCTCTTTCATAAATATATTCGTTAATGCGTAATTAATTCGTATTTTATTATCAAATTTGTACTTTTATTACATTCCTACAAATAATTGTTGGATTACATTATCTATGCTATTGGAATACTCCTATACTTACAAACATTTCATTGTACTTAAACATTTTTTTATAACGACTTGCCAGCACTAGGAAATTGTTGGTGTTGGTTGCCATTTTTAAATACATTTAATGAAATGTAATCGATAAGTTTTGAGACTATTTTCTGTGGGTGCTCCATGTAGCAATAAGAAGGCTGATTTTAAAACCAGCCTCTGTAGGTACTTTAAGAAGTTGTGGAAAAATTTTTCGAAAGTGATGTACGTAAGTTCTCTATTAAGAGCAATTTTGGAAGTACCTACACCAATGTAATGTGGTATAGTGCTAATCACAATGTAAATCGGAGTTTATTTGTCTCATAGATTTTCCAACTTTTAGAATACTCGCAATTTATAATGGAATATTCCCTATACGCATGTACAGAGTACTCCCATTATTTGTAGGGAATTCGTAAAAAAGTAATAAAACCGTTTTTGATTCCTATTAAATTATTATACTATCTATAAAAGGCAAAAATAAATAAATAAATAAAATATATACAATATATTTATTAATATAATATATATATATATATATATATATATATATATATATATATATATATATATATATATATATATATATATATATATATATATATATATATATATATATATAACCACAAACTTCAAGGATCCAGCTCCACAAACCGCAAAATTCTAATGATCTTTATATATATATAAAATATAAAAATATATATATGTAAAATTTAAAATTTCTTAAAGCCTACAGGGCACTTAAAATATTTCAGGAATGGGCGTGGCTGATAAACAGCCTTTCGGTGTAAAATTTCATGCAGATCAGTGCACAAAAAACAAGCCAATAAACAAATACACATTCGATTTTATATATATAGACATATTATTTAAGAACATTCTGTACCTGCAACAAATCAAACAAAAATAATAATGAAATCAAAACTAAGTAATAATTGGATAGAAACTTTTCTTCACACCATAATTGTTAGAAAAAAAAAAAAATAGAAGACCTTAGATGCCCAGGTACCCAGTTCTCAATACATAACCATTACTAGTTGAAATATAATATACTAAAACTCTTGAACAGCAAGTTATTGATTACAATATAGTACTAAAACTAGAATACACATTTTCTTATGCTAAAAATTATTTTAGCGGCAGCATAGTTGCACGAATTCGTAAATACATATGTAGCTGTCGCCAACTTAAGACCCTCATTAATGCTTACTTTTTGTTATGGTTCCATTTTGTAACAAGTATTTCCTAATTAGTTTTACAAATGTTGAATTTTTCTCCTAAAATAATCAACTTCTGACTATTAGTTGATTAATTCAGGGAAGTACAGCACTTAATAACGAATGCACCTTAACTTAACTTCAGAGAATGTGAAATAATTTTTTCTAGAGGTTTGTCAGTAACGAGTCGTTACTAACGAAACAGAAGGTGGGTGTAATTTAAGTCAGCTCACTCACTCATTTATGTATTTAAGTGAACAGGCACAACACAAGCTGCCTCTTTCATTATTTCGAACATGTTCCTTCGTTTACGGTAAATCAGTTCACGACGATATTTTTATAATATATCATTTTAAATAAAATCATATTTAAAGTTAAATTGTTATAAAACATATATAGGATAATGTGCACGAATATGTAAAAGTTTCTTGTTATAAGCTTAATGTAGTTTTTATGAGTCAAACACCGCAAACTGTTCTACGAAATCACCCTTATGTCCTTATCACTTCCACGCTGGCTGTAGACTTCAATTGAATATTGAATTTTTTAATTTTTGTATTTGTTTGAAACAAAAACAACACACATTACAAAATGTGCGTACTTTTCGGCTTTCACTAGTTGGAGAACTCTTCGTATTGTTTTTGTTTTGCTATCTTTCCTTTTCGCCCTGCTGCTCACGTTTCGACTCTTTTGAAAGAAAAAATTTTTAAGAGAGTCAGCTGAGCTTGTATGAAAAACATACTTGTACATACATATGTATATATATGTATACATAATTTTTCTTCTTATATTTTTGGGGAAAAATAAGGAAAGACGTTTATTTTTCATTTCATATGATTCTGATTTGATTTTATGTGTTAAGCAGAAAAAAAAAATTTACACTGAAAACAGAATACAGCGATTTTTCCTCATTTAAGTTGGAGCTTTAAGGCGTCACGGTTGAACTGTATTGGTTTTAACGGTAAAACTAAAAAAAAGCAAATAAATGAGGAGTTTAAATATTCAATAAATTTATTTAAAAAGAAAAATTATAATAAAATGTAATTTTGAAATAAAATAAAAATAAAATAATATATAAAAATTAATGTGGTGCAAAAAATCTTTTGTGTTTTAATACCAAAATCAAAATTGGCATAAAATTAAATTGTTCAGAAGAATTTGAAAATGAAATAAAAAGCACAAAAGTTTTTTTTTCACAGAAATCAAATTGTTTGAAAATGTTTATCAAAATAATGTGCTAAACCTAAAAATTCTTTAATTGAAAAATGAAGAAAAAAGCAGCCATGAAGCATTATTTCAGTTGTTCCTGCAATAAAAATTGTGACGTTTATTTAGTATAAACCTGGTGCAAATGTATTAGTCTCACTTTACCGTTGTTCTGCTTATTAAAAATCTTCTTGCTCTTAAAGACCTTAAAAACTTGAACTCTTAAATTTGTTGCATGTAAATAAAAGAGTCATTTTGAAAGCTATGTATATTATAAACAAAACCAACACACTGCATTGCATTCTGCTTATTGTATAGGCTGCAAGCTTGCGAAATTGGGGAAAATATTTTTTGTATTAATATAAAACATATTGTTCAAATCGCAAACTAAAATTAATATAAAATTAAAATAATCCTATTATGGCAAGGCAAAACGCCAAAACAATATGAAAATAGCATAGGTTTTCTAAGAAAAGCAAAATTACCGAAAACAAAGAAAAAGCAAAGCGCAGAAAAACGCGACATACTACTAACTGCCTATTTTACTATTTCGAAAATTTTGCTCGCTCAAACGAACATGTTCAAAATTGTGAAAGAAGCAATAAAGTATATTTTAAAATATTTATTAAAATAAATCTTTATTACGCATTATCACTATATGTTATTTTTAATTATCGATTAGAAATGTTTCTACTTTAACAATACTTGCCCAAATATACTTGAAACTATGGATTTTCAAATAAAATTTTGCATTTTTTTAGACACCGCATCTTCATTACAGAATTTATATTAAGGGAATCTAGTTTCTATAAAAGAAAGATAAATAAATGATTTTGTTAATGGAAATTTTGCAAACTTAAGAATGAGCAAAGGAAGCATACGCTTCTTCAGATAACTATAGTGCCGTACTTTATTTTGATGTTAAGAAAACGATCTAAACTCCACAACTAAAATTTATTTTCCAACAAAATTTAATATTCGGATGGCGAAAATTTTGAAAAGAGTGAATCAGTATGATTGGTTTGAGTGTTATTCGAAAGATCTTTAACAAATACAGATGTAAAACAAGTTAAATAACTACATTTGCTCAATGAGCTTCTGTGAGTTGTTTGAATATTTGCAAAACAATCAAACGACAGTAAAATGTTTTATATACTTTTGTTAACAGTATTAAAATTAAGTGTTGTTAGAGAGAGAACACTGCATACAATATCATTAGTATATGCTGATGTATAAAAGCAATACAACAGCATTGTTAATATGAATGGATAACAAACATTAATCAACTCATATATTTCTCTAGTACACATTTACATACATATGTTGCGAGCTGAATAAATTCATCATACTCCAGCGGATAATCTTAAGCATGGCAAGGCAAAAGTAGCAAAAGCTTCTTTTTGTTTATTTCTTAAATTTTGGATAAAAACGCATTATTTTATATATATGCTTATTTGCTTTTAAATACAATTAGGCAATTTTTTTTATTAAGAAAATCATTTTTTAATGAAACCAAAATATTTTAAATAAATTTTGTAGTGAAAATGCACATTCTATTCGGAATGCAAAAGTACTATTTGAAAATGCATTTACATAATCTGAATTAAGTTCTCACATTACATTACATTAAAGGGAATTGAAATTGTATTTGGGCCAGTATTATTAAGTTAGAAATCCTTTGTGTGAAAGCTCACTTATTATATGGGTCGTAAATTAATCAAAAGTCATTGGAAATATAGTTCTTGTGAAAAATACAATAACGTTCTTAATAAAAATCTTCGACTAAAATGCTAACTAAATTAAAATAATTTATTAGCTATATCACAGACTGTAATTCCTCTTGGGAACAGGATTCATTCCGAATTTTAATGCTCAGAAATTTAATTAAGAAAATTTTTCGAATGAAACCATGTTTGTTTTCGTGTAGAGAATGTTTTCGTTATTTTTCTTCAAACGAAGTATATTTTTAATAATCTATAGCTATTTATTTCGCAGTTATTTAAAAATCTTAAAATAATATGAAAAACCAAATTTTGTAATGGTTTATCAAGTATTGCCACATTTCTTTTGTCATACCAAAAAAAAAGTTGAACATTTTTATGGGATTGATGAAAACGACTGGAATTTAAGGTTTCAAAACTAATTTTGAATAGAATACCAAATATGGAATTAATAGTATTCCGAGCGGAATCTGTGATATAGCAGTATATATACATTGGCACGGTATCCCCATGTGAACTATTAACTTATAAGAATGTTACGGTTGCATCGTGAAATATAAATATGTATGTATGTGTCGAAATTACTTTTCTCTGTAGCAGAGTTCCCACAAATCTATTACACAAATGAATTATAACTATTTCTGGTATTATTTTTGTAGGTTAGGTTCATGAGAGACCAAAGAGAGCGATATATATTGCAATATAAAGCAAAGGCGGTAATTTATAGGTGATAAAAATATTTGCATTTATGAATGGAACTAATACAATAACAACAAAAAGGTAAATTTTAGCTTATATAAAATAAATTTAGTTTCCTAATATTTTGAGACAGCTAAATGAAAATCTCTTTTCAAAATTTTCGCCATCCGAATATTAAATTTTTGTTGGAAAATAAATTTAGTTGTGGAGTTTAGATCGTTTTTTTTATCAAAATAAGGTCGGCACTATAGTTATCTGAAGAAGCGTATGCTTCCTTTTTCATTTCTTGAAAATTTCCGTTAACAAAATCATTTGTTTATCTTTCTTTTCGTAGAAACTAGATTCCCTTAATATAAATTTTGTAATAAAGATGCGGTGTCTAAGAAAATGCAATATGGTGTAGGTTTTCCTATTTTATCATCCAGCAATATTGATGAAGATTAAATAAATTTACACATGGGATATTTACAATATTGTACACAAATATTGTGTCTAAATTTTTACAAGTATGTATTTATTTTATTTGATGTTGGGTTATGTTGTGTTGAAAATAATTATTACAGCTTCAGATCGTGTTTTACATAGTAACATTTATACAATTTATTCTCGATATTTCGGTAACAATTTGTTAGCATCTCCAGTAAAAATATAAAATAAGAATTTCAATAGTAAAAAACTGAAAAATCTATTTTTAAGTAATAGAAAAACCAAATAATCAATACTGATTAGAAAATGTAACAAAAATAATTTTTATTTATTTCAAAATCAAGTTCATCCCAAATCCTTACATTAACTGATCGTTGGCAGCTCTATACAACTACATGCATATATGTACATGGCGAACACTCAGTTCTGCTTTTATTCGTCGGTTTATAACTCCTTTTAAATAAATATATGTACATATATATATAGATATGAGGAATAATACCTCTAAGTTTATTGTAAATATATTTTGTTATAAATATGGTGATAATTTTAACCATGTTTAAACTTAAAGGAAATGAATAATATAAATATAGAAGAGTATCATATGTTTGAGTCTGAACGTAACGTATTACAGGCGTATATACAATTAACTAAAATTTTTCCCATAATTATTCTACTACGAAGGATTTTGCCTTCTAGTATAATCAAGTAAACATGTGCTCAATTGAAACTATTATGTCTATAGACAGAAATATATTTAAACAATATATGTATGTGCATATGTATATAAATACATATATAAAACAATAAATTTTAGTTATATTCTTCATTTTATTCACAAAGTATTTTACTCGTTGAATACACAAACGTACTTTCTAAAAACGTAAACATGTAGCAATCGTGTTAAGAGCATCACAATGAATTGAACAGAAGAGATAAAATCTCAATTTTATTTAGATTTTGCGGCAATATTTACATTTTGAAATTGAAATTAATTTAACAGAGATTTAAATAAGTAAATAACTAAGACAAATAAAATTAAATTCATCTTGAATACTCATTTGTGTTGATGTGAATGCCAGCGCCAACAACAACTTGAGAGATAATATTGCATATTTTAATCAACTTTACAAGGCTTAATGTGTTACAGGTATGTCAAGACAATGACCCAGATCACAAGTTTAGTTGTATCTTTTACTGTTGTTTTCAATTTGCTAGACAACTACATCAACACCACAACTTATAAAGAAAAAGAGATTACAAATAAATAGTTTGCTTAAGAATTTAATTATCGTGTTTAATAGTGCTTATTCACAGTTTAAGGGATACAATAAGTTTTGAATCGAGCAAATAAATATTTCAAAAGAATACGTCAACTTATAACTATCACTTCCTCTATTTCGAAATCTTTTTTTGAATCGTTCGCATAAATACATTTAATACAAAACAAACTTCAAAGTTTGTTTTTGTATTAGATGTGTTTCCGAACGATCGTTCAAGATAAAGGAAAATGCTATGTTTCTATTTAATTTTAAATGTTTTGATTATTTAAGCTTTCTTATTTATAAATTTTATTAAGTCAAAAGATCTTTTAGTTGTTTTGCCTAGTCTTTCAGCATGTCTATATGCCGCCGACATTTCGCTAATGATATTCAGCCAGTCAATAGACCCGACAACACCATTTACTTCATATTCTACTATTTCTTCTGAAATAATGAGAATTTAAAAACATTTAAACACCTTTTAAAGGCAAAAGCCGCTTTTTCTCTATTGTTACATATGTATTTACATTTCTAGCAACTTTCATAAAACGAGCTACTGTCGGTTGGTGCGATTTGTATATTTGAAAGTATTAAAGTAAACATTTTCAAATATTATTGACTAATATATTATCTATAGCTACAAAAGTGTAACGTGACTGACTGACTAACTCGGTAATAAACGCCAAGCCCAACGGCTAAAGCTAGGATGTTGAAATTTCGTACAAACATACAGAACCACTAAGACGGGATTTTTTGAAATTCGTGTCGGAAGGGGTAAAAACGGGTAAAAAGGGGAAAAATCGAAAAATTAGTATCTTCAGACAAAAATTCAAAAAGATTCGAAAAGTCTGTAAAAAATTATTGGACGGGTGTGTGACGCTCTACGAAAATGTTGTATATTAAGGGGATAAAACGGTGATAACTTGATTTTGGTGATTTTTGAACAGCATTTATTTTTAAGACGGATGGCAATAAAATAAAAAACGCAGTTTTAAAATAATCTGAATGGATTTCGGTGTTTCTTTGAAATTTGAGAAATTAGGGAAAACGGGGTAAAATCGGTATTTCTGTATTTTCGGATGTATTGTATGCAGCTCAAAAATTTAAAAATATTCGGAAGGCTAGTGAAAGAAAAGACAAGTGTGTGGAACACTTTAGAAATTTGGTATTTCAGGGGATGAAACGGGTAAAAAAATAATTTTTGTTCTTTTTTTCAATTTCAGTTATCTATGAAAACGATGAGCGGATCCTAAATATTTAAAAACAACTATGAAAGCTATATGCCCTTCACAACACTGCCATCCCTGTACATTAAATTAGATATTAGGTAAAATCAAATATTTGTTTTTCTGGTACCAAAATATTTCTAATTTGCTTGAGTGACCAAATGCTTGAAAATCAATTTGTTTTTTAAAATCCGTATTTTGTACTTTCTACCAATAATTGTTTTTGTTCGCGTGCAGGTTTGATTTCTCGAAAATCAGTTTTCGCTATTTACGGACCGATATCAAAATAGAACATTTTATTCCAAATATCTATAGTTTACTACAGGCCCATTTTGGTACAAAACCTAAAATTTTTGGGAAATTTGGTTTTCGCTATATCTCGGCTATATATGGTCCAATGTCAAAAAATTGTTTTGGTTTCAAACGTTTATGTGGTAAGCCTACATGCTCATTTCAGCATAAGAAAGTGCTCTTGTTCACCTAAAATTTCAAATTCTTGAGATATCGGTTTCGCTATATCTTGGCTTTGTGTGGAACGATATCCAAACAAGTTTTCTTTGCTTCCAAATACCTATTTTTTACGACTCGATGCCAATTTTTGTGTAAGAAAGTGTTCAGGTTTACCAAAGACTTCAATTTCTTGAAAAATGAGTTTGTACTATAATTTGGCTATAGATTGAACGATGTCCAAAACTTTTTTACTTCACTACCATATGTGTTTTTCAGCACAAAAATGCGTTTAGTTCATAAGACCCCAGTTTCTTCAGAAATCAATTTTCGATGTATCTCGGCTATATGTGGACCGATGTCGAAAAAAAATTTTTTTCCCCAGTAATGACTAAGTCAAATCCGAATATTTACTTTAAAACAAAAAAGAATTTTCATACAAAATGCAAATTTTTTCCGTGGTAGTTCCGGTTTTCGGATATATTTCAGCTATTCGTGAACCAATTTTGCTGAATTTCAATAGCAGGCCGTTCAAACGATGCTCTGAGAGATTGGCGTTCAAATTAAGTTTTAACCCAAATTACTTTTCTATTGCAAATGGAACCACTAACTTATATCTACCCTTACAAGGTATTTGAAGGGTATAATAAAAAAAATGTATAATGTGTAGAGTTTAGTTTCTTTATTTCTGTATTTTGGTGATGTAAGGGATAAAGTCAGGTGAAAAGGGTAAACTCTGTAACCTTGTATCTTCGGACTTAATGAAGATATGAAAAAATTCAATCAGTACCAGCAAGCCTGTTAAAAATAATTGATCAATGCCATGAGCAATTAAAAACGAATTTTACTTTTTTTAACAACATTTCACTTTGATGTGGTAGTAACGAAAAAGAGTAGAACATTACTTTTTGACTTCATACAAAATAATCATAAATGGATTTCGGTATTTTTCAATATATTGGAAAAGGAAGGCGAAAACAGGTGAAATTAATGATTTTGTATTTTAACATACAACAAAAATTACAGTAGTAGGAATAATTCAAAATTCTTAAAAAACAAACATCCCGTAAAATAAACAGCATGCGTATTGTGTATGCATCTGTGTGTTTATGTGTTTTGGTATTTGTGGATGCAAAGAATTTCCCTACAAGAAATGAATGACCGAAACTAATACATACAAAACCATTTACTAATACATTTATAACTTGACAGAACATATGACAGTCATTCTTGATGAAATTTCCATCATTGTTGACGAAGGGTTGCATTTTCAAATATGTTGACGTTTAAATTTTGTAATTCCCGGAAAATTATTTTGTGGCGTCCATAAACATTAGTTGACGAAGTGTGAAGAATAATATAAAATAAAACAAGAACTTTAAGAGAAAATTAATTATATATAAAAGTGTTATTCACTTTAAATAAATTATAAAAACATTAAATACAAATTTTGAAAAGATAAGTATAGTTTTATGATTATGAAGTTTTATATTTGGTTATACAGAAGTCTTCTTTTAGGCACATTTAATTCCTTATGTAAAAAGGGAAATTTGAACAAATGCCGGAATTCATGATTCGAACAGGATGCTATGACCTATTTTGGATGCTTTTATTTTCATTTATTTATATAATTTCTTTTACACAATATATGTAAGCATTTTAATATTGAAATCAAATACTTTGTGTTTTATTTGCAGTCAGCAATGACCAATATTTTATCAGCCTTTACTGGTCACCTGTGAGTAGTTTTGTATCAGCACTAACAAGTAAACTTCAGTCAGTAGTGATACATTTTTTGTCATCACTGCCTAGAGTGAGCAGTTCGGCTATATATTCTTTGGACGCCAAACTGTATGAGTTAGAAAAGAACGCAAAATCACATGTACACAAAAGTTTCGGTCATTTTTCTCACATCGGCCTTAATAAAATGATAGAAACTTTGTTCTACGCGATGATGGAAATTTCGTCATTAATGTTGGTCATTTGACCGGTCAAATGACCGTCATTGTTCTTGTAGGGATGTGAAATGAAATGGTTGTACATATGTATTATGTATGTATGTATATAAATTAATTGTTTAACACTTATCAAATTCACGAATTTTCAATACACACATATGTAG